>CAUYRT010056609.1:0-33176 GCA_963574885.1 Lepilemur ruficaudatus
TGTTTTTTTTTTTTTTGAGACAGAGTCTCACTCTGTCGCCCGGGCTAGAGTGCCGTGGTGTCAGCCTAGCTCACAGCAGCCTCAAACTCCTGGGCTCAAGCGATCCTCCTGCCTCAGCCTCCCGAGTAGCTGGGACTACAGGCACATGCCACCATGCCCGGCTAATTTTTTCTGTATATCCTAAGTTGTCCAGCTAATTTCTTTCTATTTTTGGTAAAGACAGGGTCTCGCTCTTGCTCAGGCTGGTCTCGAACTCCTGAGCTGAAATGATCCGCCCGCCTCAGCCTCCCAGAGTGCTAGGATTACAGACATTGAGGAAGGGTGAATATTTTTAAAATAAAAATTATTTATTTTTTTAATTGACAAATACAAGTTGCATATATTCATGGTGCACAATATAATGCTTTAAAATATGTATACATTGTGGAATGGCTAAATCAAGCTAACTACCATGTGCATTACCTCACATACTTAGCATTTAATTGTGGTGAGAACACTTAAAATCTACTCTGTTTGCAATTTTCAAAATCCATAAAAAATCCATTGTTATTAACTACATATGGTAAATTTTAATTTGCATGAATGCTCCTAAAAATGAGGGACCCTGCCTTATTTTTGTGTATTCCATTTTATTGGATGTAAACTACATCTCAGCAAACCCGATTCCTCAAAAATCCACAAAAAGAGAGGGGTTGAGTTAGGTGGTCTCTAAGAGCAAGTTGAGAGCAGAAGTTTTTTTTTTGGTTTGGCTTTTTTTTTTTTTTTTTGAGACAGAGTCTCACTCTGTTGCCTGGGCTAGAGTGCCGTGGCGTCAGCCTAGCTCACAGCAACCTCACACTCCTGGGCTCAAGCGATCCTCCTGCCTCAGCCTCCCGAGTAGCTGGGACTACAGGTATGTGCCACCATAACCAGCTAATTTTTTTTATATATTTTTAGTTGTCCGACTAATTTCTTTCTATTTTTAGTAGAGACAGGGTCTCGCTTTTGCTCAGGATGGTCTCAAACTCCTGACCTCCAGCGATCCTCCTGCCTCAGCCTCCCAGAGTGCTAGGATTACAGGCGTGAGCAAGAGCTGAAGTTTTGTGATTCTGAAAACAGACAGGGACAGAGACACCTGAGACCCAAAGAGAAAATGAAGAACTAAAAGATGGGTGTGGGGTTGGGGGACCCCTATCCTCTTTCTTTCTGTTTCTTTGCGCGCACGCTCTCTCTCCCTCTGACTGCCTTTCTCTTGGTTTGTTCCTCACTCTCCTTTCCTGAGTCTCAGTCCCTTTTTGTTCTCATTGTCTCCCTCTCTCTCTCTCTCTCTCTCTCTCTCTACCATTTTCCTTCCATGTGTCTCTTTCTCTATGGGTTTTATTTAAGCAATGGAAGCTCTTATGCAAAGAAAAACTTTCATGGAATGAAATAAATAAACTATATACATAAAAGATCTGTGCTTCTTGAAGCAGTCAAGGTGAGGGTCCTCCCAGGTGATCACAGTTGACCGTGCTTGTAGAAAATTCAATTAGAATCAGAACTCAACCTGGACACTGTCTTCCGTCTCTCCCTGACCGCCTGTTTTGACATCTGCTCCTTCCTCTCCTTTTCTCTTTCCGGAACTCTCTCTGCTCTCGGTCTTCCCACCCCTCACGTCTAAGTCTAAGATCCTGCTTCTGCAGCCGCTCCCTCTCCCCAATCCCTCCCCTGTGCTGCAGGGGACAGGCCACAGGTGTCCAAGTGTCCCCACCCTCCTAGTCACTGGAGAAGGGATTAGAACCCAGCTCCTCAGTCACCTTGAGTCATCTGTCCTGGGGCTGCTGGCAGGTTTGGGGATAAGAGAGGGAGTGGGGTTGGGTCTTGCCCCCCTGGGTCCTTTCCTTCCTTTTCTCTCCATTTAACTGTAAAACTCAATTATGTGTCATTAGCTGAGAAGAGTTTCTGCCAAATTAGAGGACGCCCCACCCCTGTCTTCTTCATCCCCTTCCTTCAACCAGGAAATTGGATGGGCTGGGACAAGGAGAGTTAAAAGCTTTTATAGTGGCTGGTCTGGGGTGACAGACGGAAGACAGGGGACAGGTTGGGCAACATGACAAGCAGCTGAGGATCCAGGTGGAGAGTGGGAGAGCTGGCTGGCAGGGTAGCTGGTAGATGAAAGGGCAGGTAGGTAGGTGGACAGAGAGATAGCAGAGTGAGAGACAGGCTGAACCGGTGACAGCACATAGAGGATCACGCAGACAGAGACCAGGTGAGACGGGGCAGGTGGTCACCAATGAGGGGGTGACCTGTGGGGACAGGTAGAGAGGGGGTGAGCAGGTCATCCCCTCAGTGATCTTCCAAGAGAAGAAGAAATGGCGGGGGTGAGGGCCCCAGGAAAAGGGTGATCTCTGAGATTCCCCACCTCTTCCCCCAGACCTTGGAGGTGGCCTGCCATGAGCACCGGCATCTTTTTGCTCCTATGTGTTTTTGGTGAGTTCTTCTGGGGCAGGACGGGGCTGGGTCCCCCACCACCTCTCTTAGCCCCGGTCCCCCTCCTTGAGGAGGGGAAGTGCTCACTCTGTGCCTTCGTTTACCCCAAGCTCTTGGGGCGCTGCTTATCTCTAGCTCCTACAACTTTTGATCCAACTCCTCTTCTATTTCCCTCCTTTAAGCATCTTTCTCCCTGTGTCTCTTTGGTGTTTGTCTTTTTCTATCACTGAGTCAGTCTCTCTCTCCCTCCCACCCCCGTTTGTCTCTCTTTCTGTGTCTCTCCATCTCTGTATCTCCCTTCCTCTCTCTGACTCATGTTCCTGTCCCCAGGGCTCAACCAGGCGGCCACACTGAAGATTTTGAATGGCACCGAGTGTCAGCGTAACTCACAACCTTGGCAGGTGGGGCTCTTTGAGGGTACCAACTTTCGCTGTGGGGGTGTCCTCATTGACCGCCAGTGGGTCCTCACAGCTGCTCACTGCAGCGGCAGGTAAGCCCCAGTCTGAGTCCTTTCCTGGGGTGGGCGAAGGGGGAGTTATGGGAAAGCAAGTGTTGGGAGTAGGCTCACGGGGGTGGGGGAGAGTGTCAAGGAGTAAGAAGCTGGCTCTGCCACAAGAGAGTCTGAAGTTAGATAAGCAGTAGAACTTCCTCAACAGTGGGCCTGGGAGGGGCTGGGTGGGCAAAAGTGTGGTGGGCGGAGGGCCAGAGAGGGTCCTGGAAGCTGCCATCTGCCCCTTCCCTTCCTACGTGTCCCCTTCTTTCCTATATGGTATCTGCCACTAGCTCCAGCCATTCCCTGACCCAGCCTGAGCTCTGGGCCCATGTCTGACCCAAACTCTTTGTGCAGCCTCCGAGACTATGCCTGCTGATGCCTCTCTGGGCCTCAGAGGTGCCATTTGTAAAATGAGAGGTTGGACTTGCTAGGACTGACGCCCCAGGGGAGCTCTCAGACCCAAAGAGACAGAGGGGGGGGGAGGGGGTGGTGGTGGGGGCTGGCAGCAGCAGGACCAAGAGAGGCCAAGCCTCATCCCCTCGTTCTCTTAGTCAGCGGCACTGACGACACGTGCTCCACACCGAGTGCTGGGATTAAGGCGGTGAATAAGACACACAGACGTCCCTGCCTCTGTGGGCCTCACCGTCCAAGAGGATCAGAAGGGGACACAGAGGCAGTGGCATGAGAGGAAAAATGAGGTGGACACTGAAAATGAAAAGACAGTGACAAAAATAGAGACTAGAGCCTGGAAGGGAGAGGCGTAAAGGGTAGTTTGCTGCAGAGAGAGGCAGGGGGCCCGTGGTGGGGGTCAGCGGGAGAGCTACCTGCCTGCCACTGAGCCCCTGCCACTGCCAGCAGGTATTGGGTGCGCCTGGGGGAACACAGCCTCAGCCAGCTGGACTGGACGGAGCAGATCCGGCGCAGCGGCTTCTCTGTGACCCACCCCAGCTACCAGGGATCCCTGAAGAGCCACGAGCACGACCTCCGGCTTCTGCGCCTGGGCATGCCGGTCCGCATGACCAGAAGCGTCCAGCCCCTGCCCTTGCCCAGTACTTGTGTGGCCGCCGGCACCGAGTGCCACATCTCGGGCTGGGGCACCACCAACCATCCGTGGAGTAAGGGGGCCCCAGGGTCAGGGGCCAGGGTGGATAAAAGCCTGGGGTGTAGGGTGAGAGACCCCAGAAGAAGGATGGGCAAAGGGTCAGGGTGTGAGGTCAAACATCAGGATCATGGCTTGGGATCAGAAATCAAGGTGAATTAGGGTCTTGGGAGTCAAAGGGGTTAAGGGATTGGCTATGGAGTCGGGGTCGGAGGTCAGAGATGTGGTTGGAGGTCACAGTGTGTCAGGGTCATCATACTGGAGCAAAAGGCATATATAAATAGGTCGTCTGGGGTTAGAGGTCACTGTAGAGTTGGGGTCATGGGATCCAGATGTTGCACAATCTGGTCAGAATCTGAGTATGGAAATCGGGATTCTATCAGAACTCAGAAGTCACGTCTCAGATTGGGAGTCACAGGGTTTGGGGCCAGAGGTTTGGGGTCACGGAGTCCAGGGTCAAATACACTAGGATCAGAGGGCACTTTGGAGTTGGAGGCAATGAAGTGAAGGTTTAGAGGATGCAGAGCTAAGGCTGGGGGTTAAGGAGAAGACATGGGGTCAGGAGGCAGAGAGAAGACTTGGGGTCAAGCTGGGACAAGGTGATAAGATTGAAGTTCAAAGGTCACAGCATCTGGGACTGAGAAAGAAGGTCAGGTCTGGATTCATTATATCCGAGGTTAGAGGGACAAGGATGGTCTTGAGTTATGCCAAAGTCAAATGTCAAAGAGACTGGACCAGTGACCTGGGGTAACGAGTCACTGTGAAATTGAGCTATAAATTGGAAATGTAGAGATTTAAGATTATAGTACAGGTTGGTGGGGGGCAGGGATATTGACTTGGATTGGGCTTCCCTGGGAGGAGGGATGTGGCTTCAAAGTGGGGAGCTTTGGGAGACCCTGTAGCATTCATCTTCCATCCCCAGACCCATTCCCAGACCGGCTCCAGTGCCTTGACCTCCCCATTGTCTCCGACGACACCTGCCATGCCGTGTACCCTGGGAGAATCACGGACAACATGGTGTGTGCGGGTGGCATTGCTGGGCAGGATGCCTGCCAGGTGAGCCCGTCATGCAGGACAGGAAGGGAGGGGGAGAGACTGAAGCAGGAGGGTGACTGATGGGAGACAGGGAGTCAGGGAGAGAGGATGGGGGAGAAAGATGGGGCCCAAAAGGAGAGAGACACAAAACAAGGGAGACAGATACAGAGACAGAGAATAGGAGGGAAGACCAGAAAATGGAGAAGGAGGGACAGAGAGGACAGAGGGAGGGAGGGAGCAGAGGGCACAAAGAGAGGGAGGGGGGAGGGCAAGAACTGGCAGAGACAGGGTGCGACTGTCTCTGGGGCTCTAAGCCTTTTCCATACCAGCCTCCAGCTGGTGCTGCCCCAGCTTGAGACAGAGATTTGAGGATGAGTCAGGACAGGGAGCCAGGGAACCCTCTCACCCTCTGATTCTTCATCCTTGCCCCTTTGGGTGCCCCAGAGAGGAGGCTGCTCTACCCAGCTGGCCCCAGCCACTGTCCCTGAGAGAACTCACTACCTTTTATGAAGTCCCTCCCTCCTCCCCTAGGATTGGTCATTGGTGATGATGCTCTTTCCTCTCATTGGTCAGAGCCTTAGCCACTGTTCCTGAGCGACCTCTCCACCCCTTATAGAGTCCCGCCCTCCTCCTCTGGGATTGGCCCCTGGGAACAGTGCCTCTTCTCTATTGGTTAGCCATTGCCATTGTCCTCCAGGAATCTGGCTGTGCTCTTTTCTCTGATGACCAGGCTTGGGGCCACTGTCCTCAAAGCCCAGGAATGGGGTTGGGGGTTGGGGAGGAAAATGGGGACAGGATTTCTCCCTTATTCAGATGTGCTGCTTCTCTCCCTTCCAGGGTGACTCTGGGGGTCCCCTGGTGTGTGGGGGAGTCCTTCAGGGTCTGGTGTCCTGGGGCTCTGTGGGGCCCTGTGGACAAAAAGGTATCCCAGGAGTCTACACCAAAGTTTGCAAGTATACGGACTGGATCCGGATGGTCATCAGGAACAACTGACTTGCTCCCTACACCTCCACCCCTCAACTTGAGGGACCTCTGACCCTCAGAACACCTGACTCTGACCCTCAGAACACCAACACCTCCTCACTTACGTTGCTCCCACTCTTGTTGGTCTGGGGAACTTCTTGGAACTCCAACTCCTGCCAGCCCTTCTAAGACCCATGACTGGGGCAGAAGATGTGTGCAACTGTCTGGAATAAATATAATATAACTGAAGGAGGAGCTGCTTATTTATTTGATGTCCCCATGCTGGTTGAGACTGGAGGAAGGGCTCACTGGGTTCCCCTACCTCACAGGTGGAAAGATAGAGCTCAGAGAGGGTGAGAATCTTCCCGTGGAAGAAACGCATAGAAAAAGTTACTTGTAGCAATAAAAATAAGGGCCATTTTTCTCCGTCTAACATAATAGGAACAGTGCCCAGCACTTATAATCTTTTCAAGGGTCCTTGAAGAAACTGAGAAGGAAAAATGAAAACTGTAAGCTCCAAAATACCAAATGCAAACTGCAAAATCAACATTCCTGACCATTTAATTAAGTGTCTATAAAACATAACATTCCTTCTACTAGCCAATTGCAGCTCGATTCTCCTGGTGTGAGCATACAGTATATTTAATGTGGGAGGTGACTTTGTTTTAATATGTCTGCAATGACTGAGGGTGGGGTGCAGCCTTGGAAAGCAAGAGGATACAGCCTTGGCCTTAAAATGGTCCTGCCCCCACCTTGGGGTCTGTCCTCACTGTGTCTCCCCAAATGCAAGGGAAGCTGGCGGTAGGAGAGAGGGGTGATCATAGCAGCAGTAGAGACATTTGCTGAGCCCTCCTGGAGGCCTTATTCCAACCTCCCCCCAAAGCAGGGTTATCACCCCATCTCTCAGATGAAGAAACTGAGCCTCACAGGGGCGGAGTCCCTTGTCCCACGTCATAATGGTAGTCACAGTGGTAGGAAGAGGAAGAGCAAGGGTTTGAGGCCAGGGCTGGCTGCCGTCAGAACTGAGGACCTGCCCTGCCTTGCTCCACATCTGCTTAGGAGAAAGGCTGAGGGATCTAACTGAAAACAAACAAGCTGGGAGAAGTGGGATCCGCACAGCACTCGGGGTTTGCAGAAGAGGCAGTTGAGGTGGCCGAAGGACTGGAAGTCATTGGGTCCCGGTCACACAGCAGCGAGTAAGTGCCACAGGTGGATTTGGACGGCCTGGGAGGTGGAGAGGGGGCAGGAGGTAGGGTCATCAGGGAAGTGAGGCCCCAGAGAAGCCCTGGGGGAGGACGCAGCACCGGGCTCCTTTCTCTTTCCCGGTCTCAGCTCCACAGGCCCCGACCTGCCTCCCCACCCTCCTGTCCCGCCCCTCCTCTGCTCGCTCCAGCCCCACTGCCCGGAAAGGAGCAGGGAGGGGCCAGGGGAGGCCGGGGGGGCCACCTAGGCTGGGGCCGTGGGGAGGGAGGGGCGGGGACAGGAGGTCAGAGACTGTGATTAGATGAAAGGGGAGAATTTGGAGACAGATTGCCAGACAGAGATGGAGTGAGAGAGACTGAGAGCCACAGGGACACAGGACAGGAATTAGGAAGGGGGCGCACAGAGACAGAAGAGCGCAAGTGGAGAAAGAGACAAAGACAGAGAAAGCTGGACAGAGGGACGGAAACAGAGAAAAAGAAAAATCACACACACGGAATTACAGAAAGACAGAGAATGACAGAGAAAAAGAGACACGGATTCAGAGAGACGGGCAGGAAGGGAAGGTTGCAGACAGACAGACGGATACAGAGGCACAGACAGAAGAGAGGCTTGGACAGGTGACACGGGGCGAGCGGGAGGGCAGCACCTCCGAGGCCCCGGGCCGGCAGGGAGGGCCCCCACACACACCCCGCCCCCAGGGTGATAAGGCAGGGCTTGGAGGTCAGCCATCCCGGCCCGCCCGTGGCCACCCCCCAGCCTGCCCGCCTGCCTGCTGCCTCTCGCTTCGACCCAGCCTGCCGCCGCCACCGCGCCGCCGGCTCTGCCCCCAGAGCCCCAGCCCCAGAGCCCGTGAGTCCAGGAGGGGCGGGAAGCCCCCCCACTCCAGGCGTCTGCCCTCCCCGAGGACGTGGGTCCTCCTCTGCCTCAGCACCTGTTTCTCCCTCTGCTCTGTCCTTCTCCGCTTGGGTGAGGGCTCTCTGCCTCTCTCTGCTCTCTCACTTCCGACTGGCTGCCCCCAACCTCAGTGACTTCTGACCCCAGCTTCGTGCCACTGGGCCAGCCTTCTGCTCCCACCCCTGCCGGCCAGGGCAGCTGAGGACACCGGCCCTCCCCCTGGCCAGCCCCGCCCAGCTCGGTCCAAGGCTGTCCGGCTGTCTTTCTAAGCCCCTACTCCGCCCTGGGCAGACCCCGTCGCCCTGCTGCTGGGACAATGAGAATGGGGCGGTTACCAACGGGGCCCAGCTCCCCTTCTCCCTCCACCCCAGGCTGCTGGGGCCAAGCCAGGTCTCAGGCGAGCAAGAAGGAAAACATTCTCCAAACCGTGCCTAGGAGGTCCCGCGGCTGACTCGACCGCGGCCAGCGCACTGCCTGCCCGGTCAAAGCCCCTCCCAGCAGCTTCCACATCGGCAGCTCTGGCTCTGGCCACCAGGCCTCTCCAAGGCCACACTCCATACTAGAGACTTATTTTAAGTGTGTGGAGGGAAGTCAGGGTGCTGTGAGAGCCAGGTGATTCCCCAAACCTTGTTTCTCCCTGGAAGAGCTGCCAGCCCCCAGCCTGCCCTGAAAGTGATGTGGTCCCTGTGTCCCTTCCTGTTCCCAGAAGAACCTGGGGCCTGCCCTTCCCCCCTCCAGGCCATGACGATTCTTCGATTAATCACGATTGCCCTGGTGACAGGTACAGTGGGGGGTGAGGCGTGGGGGGGTGAGGCATGGGGGGGCAGGGGCTTCCCTCTCGAATAGCTAGGACTCCCCCCCAACCCTCTGTTTCTGGAAATGGATGGGACCGACATTGAAAACATAGCACCACCCACACGGCATCTGAACGCTGGTGCCCCTTTAGATGCCAGGAGGAGGTGGGGGTCTAGGGGGTCCCAGGGGAGAGCCAGGCAAGCTGGGGTTGGGGTCGCACAGAGAGCTCAGGACATTGGCTACTAACCAGCCAGTGTGGAGTGTTTCCATCCATACTCCACACGGTGCATCCTGGCAGGACGCCAGGCCGGGGGCCCAGACCCCCCAGCCCTCATTTCTAGGAGTCCCTGGCCCACCTCCTCTCCTTCCTGAGCCCCTTCCTTTGCCCCCACCCCCTGCAGGGCACGTAGGGGGAGAGACCAGGATCATCAAGGGGTATGAGTGCAAGCCACACTCCCAGCCCTGGCAGGCGGCCCTGTTCCAGAAGTCGCGGCTGCTCTGCGGGGCCACCCTCATCGCCCCCAGATGGCTCCTGACAGCAGCCCACTGCCGCAAGCCGTGGGTGCGGGGGCTGGGGCGGGGCTGGGAGGGGGCTGGTACGGAGAGAGGGGGGAGAGGGTCTTGGGGACGGGTAGGAAGTTGGGTAGGAGCGGGTCTAGCAGGGATGATGGGATCTAGTTGGGACTGCAGGTGGAGGGACAGAGGGTGTTGGAACTGGGAAGGTGTCAGGAACAGAGCTGGGTGCCAGGATGGGGATATGGCTTGGGAGGGGGCTTTGATGGGAGATGGGGATGAGGTTGGAAGCAGAGCCATGGTCCTTTATCCGCGAAGGTGTCATTCACCTCTCCCACCCTGCGTCCCCCCCCACCTCACGTCTCCCTCTGCCTTTCCTCCTCTGACCACCGTCTCTCCACCTCAGCAACTACATAGTTCACCTGGGGGAGCACAACCTCCAGCGGCGGGATGGCTGTGAGCAGACCCGGACAGCCACCGAGTCCTTCCCACACCCAGGCTTCAACAACAGCCTCCCCAACAAAGACCACCGCAATGACATCATGCTGGTGAAAATGGCGGCACCGGCCATCATCACCTGGGCCGTGCGACCCCTCACCCTGTCCTCACGCTGTGTCACCGCCGGCACCCGCTGCCTCATTTCTGGCTGGGGCACCACGTCCAGCCCCCAGTGTAGGGGCTCCAGAGGGGAACAGGGGTGGGAAGGGGGGAGGAGTGGTCATGACAGTGGAAGGACACGGGACTGGAGGGACCTTCAGAGATGAAGTTCATACTGATGCAAGAGGAGGCTACCTGGGGGTGTCGGGGTGGCATAAGTTAGTTACAAGGAAGAGCGGGAAAAGTCGGGGCGGGGAGGATGGAGACATCCGGGATGGGCAATCCCAGATCCACAACGCGCTGGTGGTAGGACCTCCAGCAAGTGGCTTCACCTCTCTGAACCTTAGTTCTTTTCTCTGTAAAATGAGAGTAATCACACCCACCTACCAGGGCTGGATTAGAGACAATGTATTTAGAGCAGCCAGCATAAAGAATTTACTCGACAGCATTGCTGTTGACAGCATTACTGTTGCTATTGTGACAAGCAGAGGGTTGAGTTGGCCGCAAGAAAGGACAGGGATTCTTCCCGGTGCTCAGTCACAGCAAGTGCTGCAGCAGGGGGAGGGCCCGGGGGCATCATTCCTCACGGCCCCTCATGCTGTTTCCACAGTGCACCTGCCCCACACCCTGCGATGTGCCAAGATCTCCATCATTGAGCACAGGGAGTGCGAGGATGCCTACCCCGGCAACATCACAGACACCATGGTGTGTGCCAGCGTTAAGGAAGAGGGCAAGGACTCCTGCCAGGTCAGAGGGCAGGGCCTGGGTCTCCAGCCACACCCCCAATCCATTCCCTCCTCCTCCCAGCCCTTTTCTCTGACCGATCTTCTCTTTCCCCATGCCCAGGGCGACTCCGGGGGCCCTCTGGTCTGTAACAATTCTCTTCAAGGAATTATCTCCTGGGGCCAGGATCCATGTGCTGTCACCAAAAAGCCCGGTGTCTACACGAAAGTCTGCAAATATGTGGATTGGATCCAGGAGACTATGAAGAACAATTAGATAGGATCTGCTCACCACGGCCCAGCCCCCTCCAGCTGGTGATCGGTTCCTGTTCATTCTGCTGTAAGAAACCCTAAGCCAGGACCCTTTTACAAACTTTCTTTGGGCCGCCCTGACTACAGGCGATGGTGCAGCTTCATAAACAACTTGGGGTTTGAAATTGTTGAGACCTGGATTCAAATCCTGACTTGGACTAACTTGTGACTCTGGGAATGACAATAGCTGTTTTATTCTGTTACGTCTCCAGCCCCAAAGACAGTTCCTGGCACACGTCAATAAACACCTACAGAATGAACGAATCTTCTGAGTGCTTACTCTCTGCCAGACCCTGGTCCAAGGGCTTTTAAATCTATCACAAAACCCTATGGGGTCAGTACTATGATTGTACCCATTTTATAGATGAGGAAACTGAGGCAAAGAGAAACGAAGTCACTTGCTCGGGGTCACACAGCCAGTAAGTAGAAGAGCAAGGACCTGATGCAAGGTGATGTCTTAACTACCAAGTGATGCTGCCCTGATTAAGGCTCAGTTAGTTTTATTATCTGTAAAATTCTGCATGCAAAAGTATGCCAGCCCAGTAAGTAAATAAATCAGCCTGCACATACTGAAACCTAACAAAAGGTTTTTTTTTTTTCCTAACCTCCATTAATTAGTTAATGGAGACCTGTTTTGGCCAATATAGTAGCCACTAGCCACAAGTGGCTATTTAAATTAAAATTACATGAAATCAGGAAGGTAATTCCTTTGTCTGACTTACGACATTTCGAATGCTGGGTAGCCACATGTGGCTGGTGGCTGCTATATTAGATAGCGCATATAGAACATTTCCATCTTTGCAGAAAGTTCGTTCAATGGGACAGCACTGAGCTAGACAACCTCTAAAGGAGATGCCTCTCAAATAGTCCAGAACTCAACATCTTTTCTACTCACCTTGCAGGGGAGGTATCGGAATGAGGAGTAAGAGCCCAGAGCTGGAACTCGGGCCTCCCGGTCTTTAGGTGGACTTGCTATGTGACTTCCTATGAGTCACTTCCTTCTCTGAGCCACCCATTCTTCACCTAAAATGAGGGAGTTGGCCAAGGTGAAGTCAATGCCCCTTGCAGCCTTGGCCTCTTGTGATTCATGGGCCCCTGTGTCATCTGGGACAGGCAGATGGCAAGGAGTGTGTGAGACGGCCACACATGGGTATGATGGGGGGCGACAGCCTCCGACATGCACAAGGGCTAGTCACCAGGACACTGGGAGCCCGCTGCCACAGCTGTGGGCTGGGCTCCAGCCACAGAGCAACAGGTGCCTCTGCGCAGGGACCCCTGGCCGACCTTCCCTTTTAACCCCGAAGAAGCTTCCCCATCCTCCCTCCAGGGATTCCCTCCCTCCCTTTCCCTCTGCCTCATTAAACTGTGGGTGGGGCTGGCACCTGACCCGGGTCCCAGATTCCTGCCTCCTGTTCCTGTCTCCCTGTTTCCCTCTTTTCCTGTTTCTGTATGTCACCCGTCCCCCGCTTGGTCAGCCGTTCTCCCTTTCCCAGGCAGTCTCTGTCTCTCCTACTCAGTCTCTCTTATCTCCCTGCTTCCTCTTCCAGCTTCCGCATTCCGGCTTTTCTCACCTAGTCATTCTAGGTATGCATTTCCCGTCGGTTTCCTCTCCGTCCATTACCATAACAGTCACCAATCGTCCTGCCACCCCCAGGCTCCCTGGGGACATCGTACCTTCTCTCACCACCTAGGAAGTCTTCTTGGAACAAAGGACCCTGGGGAATCCCCACGAAATCCAGCTCCCCATAGGGTGTTTCAGGTGCCTCTGTATTCCAGGGCCTCTCCCAGAGCAGGAATCTGGGACCCTGGTCAGGTGCCAGCCCCACCCACAGTGCAATTAGGCAGAGGGAAAGGGAGTGAATCCCTGAGGGAAGGGTGGGGAAGCTTCTTCGGGGTTAAAAGGGAAGGTCCGGCCTGGGGTCCCCGGGCAGAGGATTCTGGCGGCCCACACGGCAGGGCACAGGCACTTCGGAGTCCCCTCCCTCCTTCCGATCGGCGACTCCCAGGTGAAGCGGGGTGCACCCCACCCTGGTTGGGGCGGATTGCGAGAGGATGGGTGGGGCCCTCTTTGAGCCTCGATTTCCCTACCTGAGGGATGTGGAAGTCCCCCGGCCGTGAGGGTTTGGAAGAGGCTCCCACTGGCTTCGAGCCTCGGATCCCTACTCCACGTGCGAAGGAGGGTGAAACCCCGCGCTAGGCGTGGCGGGCCGCGGGGGAGCCCGGGTCCGAGAGGCGTCGGGAGGATGGGAGGACTCCACGGAGGGGCGTCATTAGGGTAATTGCGCCCCTTACCGCTGTTCCAGCCCAAACCATTCGTTTGCCTGCCTCTGCAGTTGTCAGCTGTATGTCAAACGGGTCCCCGAGGGCTGGGCAGATGGGCACAGCCAGGTGGGGGTCTCTGACAGGGCATCTGTTTTAACCCCCTCCCGCCCCCAGCCCAGGTCCTGGCCATGAGACCCCCGCACCGCCACCTCTCCGCCGCCTCTGGCGCTTGGGCCCTGGAGAAGCTGTTGCCGCCGCTGCTGATGGCGCAACTCTGCGGTGAGGCGGGGGACAGGGGCGGCGACGGGCACTGGCAGGAGAGTGCGCTCTAATCACCAGCCTCTGCGCACTTCTCCGGGAGGGACCCCCGCGCCCACCCAGCGACTCGGAGCAGGGCCGTCCCCCAGTCAGCCGAGCTGCTCTTCCGGCGCGGCCCCTGGGGGTCCCGCCCCGCCCGGGCCCGTCCCCTCGGTGTCGCCGGGACGGCTCTGCCCTCCACTCCTCGCCCCTCCTTTCCCCGCACCACTCCGGCCCCGCCCCTGCCCCCTCCGCGCGGTTTTGTCCCGAGCCCTGCCTTAGGGCTTTCTGCCCTCGCCCCTTTTCCATTCCGTTTTGTCCTTCCCACCCCCCCTCCCCAAATCTGCGTCTAGTCCCAGCCCTGTTCCGCCTCCCTACCGCCCGGCACCCCATCGCCGCCTCCCTCCACCTTCCCGCTGTTCTCCTCCCACTTCCATTCGGTCCGCGCGCGACCTCCACGCCCTCTCCCACCCTCCGGTCCCGGCTGCGCCCGCGGCCCAGCTCCGACCCAGACGCAGCCCTCGCCCTGCGTGCTCTGATCCCTGCCCCCCTTTCCTTGTCCAGCCGCGCAGGCGGTGCTGCTCCCCGGAAACGACACCGGCTCGGACCCCGCAGCCTCCGGCGCCCCGTGCCCGCGCGGCTCGCAGCCCTGGCAGGTCTCCCTCTTCAACGGCCTCTCGTTCCATTGCGCGGGCGTCCTGGTGGACCAGAACTGGGTGCTGACGGCCGCGCACTGCTGGAACAACAAGTAGGAAGCGGTCCTCGAGGAATCCGCGGAGGGGGCTGAGGAGGCAGCCTCCGGGGAGGGGCGGGGAGGGCTGGGGCCCTTGGAACTCTCGTAGCTCCAGATGGGATCAGCCCTAGAGGGCTTCCTGTAGGAGGAGAAACAGGGCTTTGTGCTGTGGCCTCCAGGGGGCGGTGTGGTCCTTCCCAATATTTCATTCCTGGGCCCATCACTCTGTGGGCTGATTCTCCAAGGGTTCGGTTGAGGAGTCGCTAGTTGTATGCAACAGACAGAAGTCAGGGTCTGGTGTGGTCAGGAATTTAGAACTCAAAGAAAAAGTTCACTTTAGGAGTCCCCATTGAAGGAAGAAGGGCTGGATGTCATCACAGAAAAAACATAAGGTAGACTTACCCAGGAGTCCAGGTCCCCAGCCCTTAATTCCTGCAGAATCCAGGAGCTCAAACAACTGATTCCTCCTCCTGGTGTCCAGGAATCCAGATCCGAAGCTCCCTTCTTCCCCACGCCTCTCTTGCCTCAGACCCTTCCTATCTCAGGACCCAGGTGTCTGACCCCAACCCACTGCCTGTACCCTCCTGCCCATGGACTCGGAGTCCAGGCCCAGGCCCTATGAAGGTTTCACTCCCATGTGGCTCTTCCCTCGCCCAGGCCACTGTGGGCTCGAGTTGGGGATGACCACCTGCTGCTTCTCCAGGGCGAGCAGCTCCGCCGGACCAGTCAGGCTGTTATCCACCCCAAGTACCGCCAGGGCTCGGGCCCCATCCTGCCAGGGCGAACAGATGAGCACGACCTCATGCTGCTGAAGCTGGCCAGGGCTGCTGTGCTGGGGCCCGGCGTCCAGACCCTGCAGCTGCCCTACCGCTGTGCCCAGCCCAGAGACCAGTGCCAGGTGGCTGGCTGGGGAACCACGGCCACCCGGAGAGGCAAGAGCTGGGCGCCCTGAAGCCTGTATCTCAGGAGGAGTCAGGCTGGAGGCCCGGACCCCTGGGGCTGGGGGAGTAGGGGCTGGGGACCTGGGGCCAGGATAAGAACAGTCTTGTATCTGGACTGCTGAGTCCCAAAGAATTGGGGGCTGGACCCAGGGATTACCTGGCATTTTCTCCCATCAGTGAAGTACAACAGGGGCCTGACCTGCTCCAGGGTCACTCTCCTGAGCCCTAAAGAATGTGAGGTCTTCTACCCCGGTGTGGTCACCAACAACATGATATGTGCCGGACTGGACCAGTACCAGGACCCTTGCCAGGTAGAGTCTGGCAGGGAAGGGCTCTGACTCACGGGAGGAAAGCCAGGAAGGTTATGGGAAAAGAGCGGCCCCTGGCCTTGTCCCCCAACTCCATTCCCAAATCAACCCTCAAGCCCAACCCCCTCCTGATCGCTGTCCTCGGCCCCCCCCCTTCCCAGCCTCAAGACATTCCTAACCCTCCCCACCCCTACGTGCAGTTCCATCTCCACCCCTCACCTAGTGTGAACTCCAATCTCACTGCCTCTCCATTCTCACCCCTAGCCCAGCCCAGAACCGCAAGTCCACCTCCATTCCCACCCCCACCCTCCAACCTCATATCTAATTCCACCCCCTCCAACCTCATCTTTATTCAACCCTACCCCAGCCCCTTCCCTCCCCATCACTGCCGCCCCAGACCCCACAGTGGCAGCTCTCACGTTGGCATATTTATTTGATCTCTTCTTCCTCCCACCCCCAGAGTGATTCGGGCGGCCCCCTGGTCTGCGACAAGACCCTGCAGGGCATCCTCTCGTGGGGAGTTTACCCTTGCGGATCTGCCCAGCATCCGGCCGTCTACACCCAGATCTGCAAATACAGCACCTGGATCAAGAAAACCATACGCTCCAGCTGATCCAGACGGCCGAAGATCCCTTCACCTGTCTGTCCTCCGCACCCTGCAGTGCTTGGACCTCTACCCCCATCCACTCCTGTTGACATCTCTCCTCTCCCCTCATTCCCCTCCCCCTTCCCATTCTCTGCCCACACTGAAGCCAACGTGCAGAAAGTGGTGACAAAGTTTCATTCAAGAGAAACAAGGGAGCCCGTGGTCACCCGGTCTCTGAGAGATGTTATCACAGTCACCCAACCTGGCTTCCTCTACCACTCCCTGCTGTGTGACCTTGGGCAAGCCAAGTACCCTCTCTGTGCCTCAGTTTCCTCACCTGCAAAATGGGGACAATGAAGTACCTACCTCTTAGACGTGTTATGAGGCTACGATATAACGTGTGTGTGTAAATCTTTATGGTAATTATCATGTAAGCCTTAACAGTGGGTGGTGAGCTCTGAATAAATGTTACCTCTTGTCATGATCTGACCACATTTTGGTGACAGCACGTGTGCCTCTGTCCAGGAAAGAAGTGTGCCGGGGTAGCCCTCAATCCCAGCCCTCATGCCCTTCCACCAGGGCTGATGGGAGAATCACATTCTCCCCCTTCCTCCCAAGCCCCAGGAAACACCTTTTAACCACTTCCTTCAGCCCTCCCACTGTTTCCTATTTCTGGGTCCACCCAACACTGGCTCCTCCTGTCCCAGCAGAGCTAAGCTGGCTGTGAGTCATCTGGTATCGTCTCTGCCTTCATGGGGACACTGGGACTCACCTTGCATCCATCCCAGCCTCCAAGACCAGAGGGCTGAGCGGGTGGAGAAGGCTGGAGGACTCTTGCCACCTCAATTGCTGAGTTTGTGCCAAGAAACCCCCCTCTAAAATCCAGGAGAAGATCTTTAGTTTGTTATTAATCGGCTTTGAGATTTTTGTTCTGAAAACTTGGGAGGAAGGGTAGTTTTCCTCTCCCCAAAATTGTCTCTGTGTAAATATTTCTATCCTGGGAGGGTGGTGGGGTCTAGACACAGAATCTAGGCAAAGCTGATGGGTGTCTGTGTCTCGGTGTCTCAGCTCAGCCTGGACTTCGAAGCAGTAACGTAAGCTGGACACAGGCAACAGGAAGTTCCCATGAAGCACGGGTTGCTTTTGCTTCCCCTTTCTAACACCGACTTAGCGAGCATCTGTCGTGTGTGAGGCCCAGTGCTGAGTGCGGGGGGACACACATAGTGGTAACCACCGTGGGCCCCTGCAGAACCCGCAAAAGATTGGTGTACAGGGTCCGAGCACAGAGTCTGGTATACACACTCTTCTATGGCCTCTTCCACATTCCACCCTGATTAGCACACCCAGGAAATGGCAGTCAGGTGTATCAGGTCGTTTGTCATCCAGTGATCAGAAGCAAGGTAGGTGGGAACTTGAAAACTCGATTCAGTTTTCAAGGCAATTCCTTTGACCCGTTCCTTTAGTCACTCCACAATGTTTATTGAGCCACGTCTTCTGCCAGGCACTGAAGATGAATCAGACCAGGCCCTACCCTCAAGGAGCTGCTAGTCAGGTCAGGAAGACAGGCAAGCCTTACATTCCTGTCATTCAGGACTCTGCTCAAAAAGTCACCTCCTCCTGCAGGCTTTCCTGGATTGTCCTGCCTAAAGGGGTCCCCTTTTGGTCACCAATCCTGTTGCTCTGTTTATTTCTTTGGTAGAACTTGTTAGAGCTGGAATTGTCTCATTTGTCTGTTCACTTGATAACGGTCTGTGTCCCTTCTCCCCACAAAATTTGGCAAAGATGCAAATATGTGTTCACTGTGGATTTCTCAACACCTGCTACAGCACCTGGCACTTAGAACCACCCAACACATTGCTGAGTGAACAAGTAACACAAATGGGTCACTACTATAACAGAAGGAGATACAGAGTGCACCATGGTGGGTCCAAGGACTCTGCCTAAAGGGGTCAGGGAAGGCTTCTTATATGTGGGGACATTTGCATGGGGTTATAAGGGATAAATAGGAGTTCAGCTACTTATCCTAAAGAAGGAAATGCATTTCAATCACTTGCTGTGTGACCTCGAGGAAATTACTTCAATGTTCTCTCTCCCTCAATTTTTCACTCTGTGAAATGGAGACACCTGCTTGATTAGACTCTCATGATAATTTTTAAAATTTTTTTTATTTTTAGGGCGAGGTGAGGTGGCTCACGCCTGTAATCCTAGCACTCTGGGAGGCCAAGGCGGGAGGATCGCTTGAGGTCAGGAGTTCAAGACCAGCCTGAGCAAGAGAGAGAGATCCTCATTTCTACTAAAAATAGAAAAATTAGCCAGGCATCGCGGTGTGCCTGTAGACCCAGCCACTCGGGAAGCTGAGGCAAGAGGATCACTTGAGCCCAGGAGTTTGAGGTTGCTGTGAGCTACGCCACTGTACTCTACCCGGGGCAACAGAGCGAGACCCTGTCTCAAAAAAAGTTGTTTTTAATTATTATGGGTACATAATAGTTGTATATATTTATAGGGTACATGTGATGTTTTGATACAGGCATACAATGTGAATTAATCAAATCACAGTAATTGAGATATCCGTCATCTCAGGTATTTATCATTTCTTTGTGTTAGGAACGTTTCAATTCCACTCTTAGTTCATGAGAATTAAATAAGATAATACACATGAAAGCTTTACCTAACACCGGGCATAGAGAAAACAGTCAGTCATGATGGCTATTGAAATGTTCTTAAAAGCAGTTAGCATGGCACTTGGCACATAATGGGTATCCAGTCCGCGGTCTCGAGGACTTGCCGGTCTGGAGAAGGAATAAGACGATTGCAGGCACGGGTGATATGTACCACGATGAAGACAGCGCAGGACTCTGTAGGAGATGGACAGACATATTTATTCAGTGCTTCCCACGTGTTAGAAACTGTTGTAGGTGCTTCATATGTGTTCATTCACTTAACCCCTCCACAGCCTTGGTTATCACTGCTGCTTAACAAAGAGGAGCAACTTAGATCCAGTGACTTGCCCAAAGTCACCCATTAATCATCGCCAGCACTGAGATGTGGACACACATGGTTCAGTTCCAGAGTCCAAGTTCCAAATCATGACACCATAGTGAGAGAGCATGCAGGGGGGAGCCCAGCCCCAGCTTCATAATCAGGGCAAGGGTCAGCGGGAAGTGGAAGGGGTTGTGAGTGCCCAGGGAAGGCAAAGATTGACTGTGCCTGGAGAAATCACAGAATGCCTCCTGGAGGAGGCAGCACTGAAGTTGAGTCTTGAAGGATGAGTAGGAGTTCACCAGGAAAAGAAAGATATAGAGAAAGATATGGAGAAAGACATTCACTCATTCAATTAACATCTCCTGAGGAGTCCTGTGAGCCCAGCCCAAAACCGGGTGATGCTGGGGACACAGAGATGAGTCAGATCGGGGTCCCGAGCGGCTGCCCACCTGGTGAAAAGGAGAGATGGAGAGAGAGGCAAAGAGGACAGGGTGATGGGGAGGACAATGTTGATGGGTGGGAAAAACATAGCCAATATTCTTAGGATTTGGCAAAGTCACAAGGTGTTGAGAGAGAGGGTAGGGCGCTTGGTTCCAGGCATGTTTGGCACCTGGGTCCTTAGGGTGGTGGAGCTGTGGGGGCAGGTTTTGACAAGAGTGGGTTAATCCAGATGGGACCAGATTTCTCAACATTCTAGGAGAAGGCTTTGTCCTTGTGGGAAGAGGCCCAAATCCCCAGGGCAGGGAAGGGTCTGCGCGGTGTGCAGACCTGTGCAGCTTTCTTTGTGGTTTCTGCCTCTCTCCACCTGCGTTTCTTTTCCTGTTCGCCCCCTCCTCCTCCTCCTCCTCTCACCCTGGCTCTTTCTGTGCACCTAGCCTGCTTTCTGGGCAAGGCTCCTGCACCCCTGCCCGGGGAGGTTGGTCCCAGCACGCTTTATCCAAAATAAACTAGCTTCCACCTCGGAAGCTTAGGCCTTAAGCATCTTCCTCCTTCTCCAGGACACAAAAGATTCCGTATCCTGGAGCCCGAGGTCAAGGGGAATGGGGGCTCCCCACTCTGAAGACCCTAGAGGCGGCGCCCACAGCCTCTCCACACCCCAGCACCCTACCCTCACTCAATCAAGCCAGCTCTGGCCTAGCGAGCTGCCAGCTCATCTGGACAGGGGGACCCCAGTACCCACCTCCCCTCCCAAGGTCCCTGTCACAGCTCCAGGGCTTCCCCCTCCCCCAGGAATATTTCCCAACTCTGATTAATCATGGGGGTGGCCCCAGGGAGGAGGAAGGAGATGGCATGGCTTACCATAAAGAAGCGCCCAGCGCACTCGAGGACCGAAGTGCCCAAGGTCATGAAGCTGGGATTCACCTGTGCTCTGCTCTCTCTCCTGGCAGGTGAGGCCGCTGCCATCCACCCCGCTGCCACCCCCATGGCTCTTCCCCCTGCCCTGGGCTTCTGCCCCCCGTCCTCCAGGCTGCTGAGCACCGTCTCCCGGCCCTCCCAGCCTGCTCCTCACTCACCCAGTTGTCTCTCACCCCACCCCAGGGCACTGCTGGGCAGACACACGCGCCATCGGGGCCCAGGAATGTCGCCCCAACTCGCAGCCTTGGCAGGCTGGCCTCTTCTACCTCACCCGGCTCTTCTGCGGGGCGACCCTCATCAGTGACCGCTGGCTGCTCACAGCTGCCCACTGCCGCAAGCCGTGAGTGACTGGGGCTGCGGGGCTGGCCACGCAGGGGAGGGGTGGGTTGGGTCAGGAGAGGGTGAGGGAGGCTGGAGGCAGGAAGTGCAGAGCCTCTACTTCTTATACCTAAAGATCCATGCTTAGGATTTCAAAGGGCAGCTTCCCAAATCCTAAAATTCTGGAATGCTAACATACCTGGTTCTAAGAGTCTAAGATTCGAAACTTGAACTCTTAGAATCCTAGACTGACCCAGAGAAATCTAGAATCTAGAATCCACAAAATTTTCCAGTAGCCTCAGCAAATTCTAGAATCATAGATTCAGATTATTAAAATCTTAGCGATCTAGATCAGCACTGCCCAATGGAATCATACACCAGCTACATGTGTAAGTTTGTATTTTCTGGCAGAGACATTTTAAAAAAAGAAACAGGTAAATTTAATTTTAATAATGGATTTAACTTGACATACTCACCATATTGTTATTTCAACATGCAATCAATTTTTAAATAACTATGAAAGATGTAGTTTACTTTCTTTTTTTGGTGGTAAGCATTTGAAATCTGGCTTGTATTTTATACATAGGGCACATCTCAATTTGGACTAGCTACATTTCAAGTGCACAATAGCAGTATTGGCTAGCGCAATCCTAGGATCTCAGATTCAGAGTTTTCTAGGTTTACTGAATATTGAAACTCACAGTATCTTAGAATACTGTGAGTCAGAGAATTCTAGAGTCTTAAACTATTTGAATCCCAGACTCTCAAATTTCTAAAATTGTAGA
The DNA here is from genome assembly GCA_963574885.1 of Lepilemur ruficaudatus. Taxonomy (NCBI): domain Eukaryota; kingdom Metazoa; phylum Chordata; class Mammalia; order Primates; family Lepilemuridae; genus Lepilemur; species Lepilemur ruficaudatus. Next base: position 21,643 of record CAUYRT010056609.1, read on the forward strand.
TGTACAGAATTCTAGAATGATAACATTCTAATTTTCTCATCCCAGAATATTGGAATTCTAGGTTCTTTAAGTCTTAGACTTAATTGAAATCATTTTAAAATACTGGGGTTTTTTGATCCAGTGAAATCTAGAATGTTAGAGTCTTAGATTCATAAGAATCTAGAACTTGAGCCTTATGGAGTTCTAGAATCATGGATAACACGGTGTCAGAATCTGACAATTCTACAAATCTTAGATTCTGGGCATTCTAACAGTATCCTAGAACTTACCCGATGCAGGAATCTTCTCTAAATTACTCTTGAAAAGTGACCGTCCACACTGCTCCAATACTCTGATCTACAGGAATAAAGCACAGGTGCTGGTATGAGATGTTTTGTGGGAATTTCCCATCATGCATCACTCCATGATGGGACCTCTTTTAACCCAAGCCTGTATATCAGGCTGGGAGAACAATGTTTAGATTTTAGCACAAAGACAAAGCAGGAGAGATGCAGAGATAAGGAGTTAGAAGAGATTCAGAGGCAAAGACAGGGGCTACCTTCCCAAACCCAGAGCCAAGACAATGAGAGTGACAGAGAGGGACAGAGCTAGAAATAACACATCATAGTCCCCAGACGTTGAATTCTCAGTCATTAGCCTGCTGCCTAATGTCAGAGGTCAGAGCCTGGGGATGGTCCCCAGCTGTCTCGGACATGAACCAGGAGCAGAACAAGTGGGCTGGGACTGCCCTGAGAGGGCTTCACCCTGGACCTCAGGACAAAGTGCATTTAAAGGTGAGGGCTATGATAGGCGGAAAAGCCTGAGGCCATAGATGACCCCTAGTTTGGGGATTTTCCATACTCCATCCCCCCATACACACACACCAAACACACACACAGAGCCACTCCCACAGAAGCCACCAGACCTGTGGGGACAGGGGGTGGAGCTGTTATTGTGTAGTAGGTGGGGCCCCCAAGTGCCCACACCGTTCCAGGGGACCCAAGTCAGCACCAAGGATCCAGGTGGGGTAGGGAGGAAGGTGGCTCACTCAGCACAGGGCTAGGAGGGCATGCAAGCTTCTGGGGGAGGGTTACAACAATGGAAGGGGCAGACAAAAAGTCAGAGTGGGGAGCAAGGATCCAAAGAGGGTGTGTGCCTTGCTTAAGATCACACAATACTCTGGGTTAGACATAGATGATGGAGGCCCAGAGAGGGTGTGTGGCTTGTGGAGGGTTACTCAGCACCCTGATGGACAGAGAAAGGGGACCAGGGCTGAGAAGACCCCTCCCTTCCCCCAACTTGACCTCTGAGGCATGTCCCAGCAGGTATCTGTGGGTCCGCCTTGGAGAGCACCACCTCTTGAAATGGGAGGGTCCGGAGCAGCTGTTCCGGACCACAGACTTCTTCCCCCACCCTGGGTTCAACAATGACCTCAGCGCCAATGACCACAATGATGACATCATGCTAATCCGTCTGCCCAGGCGGGCACAGCTGAGTCCTGCTGTGCAGCCCCTCAACCTCAGCCACACCTGCGTCTCCCCAGGCACGCAGTGCCTCATCTCGGGCTGGGGTGCCGTGTCCAGCCCCAAGGGTACGACTTCATCCATGGCACTCCCTTACGTCTCATGCCCAGGGTCTGACCCTTCTCCTCCCCACTGTTTGTCTGTCTCTCCCTCTCTACCAATCAGTATATCTTATCAAATCCAAGATGCTAGAAATTTTAAGTTGCATCATTATTTTATGAACCACTAAGAATGAAAAAAAAAAAAAAAGGTCGCATTGATGGTATGACACCATTTACTGGCAGACTCATTCTAATTTCAGCGATGTTTAAATGTGAAAATCCATGCATCTTGGAATCTAAATAAGGCCTATGTCTCTTGGAGGCACAAATCGGCCACCCATTAGCCAAATTGGTTTTCAAGGTATCTTGAAAAAACAGTCTGAATTTGTTGCTAGCAATAGATAAAACCTGGGAGGTTTTACATAAAAGCCAGGTTTCTGGATTCACTTGAAAAATTCAAAGAACTCACCTACATTCCCAAAATAGCAACCACTGGACAGCCAGTAGAGGCTGCCCACTCCAGAGAAGGTGAGTTCTCTGGTCCGCTCCAGGTGACCTCACTGGCTGGTCCCTGCCCAGTCCTCTCCCCTACTTCTATTTACTTATCAAATTCCCTTGATGCATCTGAGTTTGCGCACGTATCTCATAGAGATGCATAAATGTACATCTGTATCCACATCTCTATTGGCTACGCGGTATCTATCTCTGTCTATATCTAGTGTCTCTATGTCTCTGTCTCTGTATCTGTCAGTGACCACCTTCCTGCAAATGCCTTTTCCCCTTTATCTCATTGCCTTTCCCCACCTTGATGTCTATGGGTCTGTTTCTCCCTATTTCTTTATTACCTCCTATGCGAACCTCTTTCCCCGTAAGAGGTCTCTGTCTCCCTCTATGGTCTCTGTCTTTCTCCGTGTTGCATTATGCATGTATCTCTTCTTGTTTTGGCTCTCTGCAGCTTTCTGTTTGTCTTTCTCTCTTTTGATCCTCTCCCCTCCGCATTTCCATCTGTTTCTCTTGCATGCTACGATTCTGTCTCTTTGTCACTGTCTCTTGTCTCTATCTTTGAGAGTCCTGTGATTTCGCTCCCTGGGTCCGCCTTCTGAAAGGCTTACAGGGAGGGCTCAGGGAGGCGGCGGCGAGTGTGATGGGGACAGATGCTGATACCCCTGTGGATCTCCTTCCTCAACAGCGCTGTATCCAATGACGCTGCAATGTGCCAACATCAGCATCCTGGAGAACAAACTCTGTCGCTGGGCATACCCAGGCCACATCTCAGACAGCATGCTCTGCGCAGGCCTGTGGGAGGGTGGCCGAGGCTCCTGCCAGGTGAGCCCTTACTCTGGGGAAGATGAGGCCTGATTTTCCCGGGTCTTGGGGAGGAGAGGGCTGGGGCCGCAGGCTTCCTTGGTCAAAGTGAGGAGGGGAATGGGACACCTAGTTCCTTGGAGAGAATGGAGCCAGGGCCAGGGCCAGGACCTGGACTCCTGTCTGTAAAAGGGAAGAAGACTGGGGGCCCAGACTCCCAAATCTAAAGCAGAGGATCTAAAGCAGAGGGGGCTGGAGATCCGGACTCCCGGGTGCTGGGGAGGAGGGGGCTGGGGGCCTTCCTGGGAAGGAGGAAGTGGCCTGTGTAATCGCCATGAACAGACCGGCCTAACAGTTCCTCTGCTCTTCTCTGCGCACAGGGTGACTCTGGAGGCCCCCTGGTTTGCGATGGAACCCTGGCGGGCGTGGTGTCCGGGGGTGCGGAGCCCTGCTCCAGACCCCGGCGCCCCGCGGTCTATACCAGTGTATGCCACTACGGGGACTGGATCCGAAAAACCATGGCAGACAACTGAGCCTGCAAGCCTCAGACGACCAAGAGAGGAGGATGGACGCCAGGTGGGGGGTTACTGCAGGGCTTGACTTCCAGCTGCTCTCCGGACAGTGAGGCTCCGCCCCCGCACGTGCGAGGTCAACCATGATGGAGTCATGCCCTCTCAAGCAGAACAAGGACACGCCTTCGCCCCGCGTGGCCCTGTCTCTATGACGTCACCAAGAATTGGCACCGCCCTCCCGGAAGAGCGCAACCTGTGGCTCCTCCCCTCGGAACTTTGCCCAGTGGGACTTCTCTCCTAGCGGTCCCGCCCCTCTGTCAGAGGCCCCGCCCCCTATGATGTCAGGGGCGCGGTAGCTCCGCCCACGTGGGACCTGGCCTTGTCGGGTTCCTGCACTCGTGGCCCCGCCCTGGGCGGGACCTGGGTTTGAATCCCGGCGGCGACCCGACTGGGAGAAGTTGGGGGAGGGCCTCGAACCTGTTAGAGCCGATGGATGATTTTACAATAAACGCAAGGAACTGCACCTTCCTTCTGCCTGCGCTGTGGGATGAAAGGAGGGCAACGGCTGGGCGGTGGCCGGCAGACTAGGGACCCGCCACCGCGTTGCAATTCCCCTTTGACCCTCTAGGAAGTCCTGCCTGAAGTCTCTCTCCACCAGCCCCATTGCAGCAAGGCTCCCGGGTTCTTCTTGGGCTGGTCCCGCCGCCTCCAGGGGAAGGGGAAACCAGGTCACGGTGCCTCCCAAACCTGCCTTCCCAGATCCCCGACCTTTCAGGGGGCAGCGGGCGGGGCCCGATCCACCCTCAGGTGTTGGAACCAAAAAGACCCGCCTTCTTCCGTTCCGGTTACTGGCAGCAGCCCCCTCCTACCACAAAAATCAGGCTCCAAGCCCCTCCTTCCAAAAGGACTTAAAAGAATTCAGCCCCTAGACTACCCCTCCCTCAGTTCCAGCAATATCAGCTCCCAGCTCCTCTCCCCTCAGACCCAGGGGTCCGGGCCCCCAGGCCCTCCTCCCTCAGACCTAAGGGTCCAGATTCCCAGTCCCCTCCTCCCTCAGACCCAGGGGCCCCAGCTCTTTCAGAACCTGGAGTCACAGCACTGAGCCCCAGGAATCTGAGATTCCAGCCCCTCCTCCCTCAAGATTTCACGTTCAGCCCCTCCACACCTCCTCACTCACACCCAGGGTTCCAGTTCCCAGGTGCTCCGGGCCCTGGTGCAGGAGGAGGAGGAGGAGCAGGAGGCGGAGATTCCCAGTTAAAAGGCTCCAGAATCGTGTACTGGGCAGAGAGAACTGAAGTACTGGGGCCTGTTCCATTGGGTCCGAATCAGTAGGTGACCCCGCCCCCTGGATTCCGGAAGGTGAGGTGCAGAGGTACTGGGACACAGGCAACAGGCCCGGGGACCCCTCCTTCTCTAGGTTCCAGGACCCCAGCCTCAGACCCTCTTCTCCCTAAAGATGCAGCAACCCAGAACCCAACTTCCTCCTGTCCAAGACTTAGGAGTCCCAGCTCCTAGCTCTCTGTCCCCTCAGACCCAAAAGTCCAGGACCCTAACTCCCTCCTCCCTTGGAATGTAGGACTCCAGTCCCCCAGCCCCTCTTAGGTTCAGGAATCTGGGCTCCCTGTCCTCTTCTTCCTCAGACTCAAGAATTTGGGCCTCCAGCTCCTTGCTCCTGCAGAACCCAGAACAGCTCCAGATGCTCTCTGTTCCCTCCCCAGTCCCCAGATCTGGAACTGGGACTTCAAGCTCCTCTTTCCTGTCTCTCAGCCCCATCCTCTCCCAGTCACCATGGGACGCCCCCCACCTGGTGCAGTGATGACTTGGCTGTTTTTGTTCTTGCTGTGGGAAGCCTGGACAGGTGAGGGGGGGCCCGAGTGAGGTGTCAGAAGGCAGCGGTGGTGCTGGGAGCCTGTGGAAGGCCATGGTGGTTACGTGGGGGTGTGGAGTGCTGTGTGGCAGGGAGGTGAAGTGTGTGGTATAAGTGGGTGCCTTGGTGAGCTTTCTTGAGTGTGGGTGGAGGGAAGGAACAGGAGGTAGCAGGTAGGAGTGGGTTCAGTTATCCTGCAAACTGTGAGTACCCAAAGCCTGTGGGGGCTGCTTGCTGGAGGGCACAGATGCCCATGTGGAAGCATGTGGAAGTGTGCTGGGGTGTGTCTCGTGTATGATGATTCATGGACTTAAACGAGTGTACACCAGGGCTTCCTGCATGAAGGTGCATGCGGAGAACTTGTGGTGTGTCCATTTGAACCCACAGTGGTCTTCCCAGCCCTGGCACTGCCCAAGAGGGTGGCGATCCAACGCTCTCCCTCCTGCTGCAGGACGTGCCAGGGCACAGATGGAGAAGGTGCTGGGGGGTCAGGAGTGCAAGCCCCATTCGCAGCCTTGGCAGACGGCCCTGTTCCAAGGGCAGCAACTGCTCTGCGGAGGTGTCCTTGTAGGTGCCAACTGGGTCCTCACAGCTGCCCACTGTAAAAAACCGTGAGTGGATGGCTGGGGCAGAGGTCGGTTGGGGCCAGAGGAAAGAGGGGGCTGGGGTTTCGACTCAGGAGGGAGAGCACTAAGGACTCCTGGGTCTGAGGGGGGTGGAGGCTGGGGGCCTGGACTCCTGGCTGGGTCCCAAACTACTCCCACAATTACAGGAAGTATACAGTACGCCTGGGAGACCACAGCCTGCAGAGTAAGGATGGGCCAGAGCAAGAAATGTCTGTGCTTCAGTCCATCCCACACCCCTGCTACGACGGCAGCAACGAGGACCACAGCCATGATCTGATGCTCCTTCGACTACGTGGCCGGGCATCCCTGGGGCCCAAAGTGAAGCCCATCAACCTGACAGATCACTGCCCCCAAGCTGGCCAGAAGTGCACCATCTCAGGCTGGGGCACTGTCACCAGTCCCCGAGGTAGTGGGCTTAACCATTCCTAGGAGGGAGAGGAGGAGCTGGTTGGCCCAGTAGACCCCAAGCCATTGGCAAAGCTTGGTCCCCCAGGAGGAGACAAGGAAGGAAAAGAGATTATGATGTTGAGATTCACAGGGAGCCCATGTTAGAAACCTTGAAGGCCAGACTATAAACGGGAGTGGTGAGAGAAAGAGAGCAAACTAGCGGATTATTAAGCAGAGCTTGAAGAAACCCTTTTTTATGGTGGAGAGTACCGTTCTATGAGAGCTTTTGTTATATAGGATTTTATATAATCTTCTTAACAGATTTGTGGTATACGGACTCCACAGAGGCCCAGGAAAACAGGCTCCTAGACACCTCCCTCTTGACCCCAGGAAACCTGAACCCTGCTCCCTTCTCCCCTCAGACCCAGATATCCAGGCCTTTCCTCCCCGGGGACCCAGCAGTCTAGGTCCCCAGCTTCCTTCTCACTCTAGACCTTCATTGAACCTGTCCCTTTGGGACTCCAGAATCCAGACAGCCCCCCCCCATCCTACTTCACAGTAAAAACACAGGCTGAGCTCAGAGAGGCAATGGGCTTCTTCAGGAAGTGGCAAAACCGGGATTCATGTCTCACCTGTCTGACTCCAACTTCGAATGAGAAAGTGTGATGCTGTAGAAACACACCTGCTCATGAATCGGTAGATCAGTTCCAACCCCGGCTCTTCCCCATTTCCCTGGACAAGTCCCTTCCCATCTCTTGGGCTCACTTTCCTCATCTGCAAAATGAGAATCATTATCCAATAGATTTTTGAGCTCCATGAGGGCTCAAGTTATGTTTATTTTCTTCATCGTGTGTTCTTCAGTGCTCAGGATGGTGCCTGGTACGCAGTAAGTGCTCCATAAATATTTGTTGAATGGAGAATGAAATGGGTGAATGCATCCCTCCTTCGAAGTGCTATTGTGAGGATTACATGTGATTGTGAGCAAATAGCTTCTGGCATATAGAGGTGCCAGATGGAAGTTTTTCCCGACAAGTCTATTCCTCAAAGGAAGTTAATAAGAAAGATTAATTTTACCTTCAATCATTAATATAACACGTTTATTGAGCACCTAGTATACCCCAGGTGCTGTTATAAACACTGGGGATACAGGCATTTACAAACTATAAGAAGTCCCTGTCCTTATGGAGTTGCAAGCTAGGTGGGAGAAATAGACAATAAGCAAATACATGTAAAATAAAATATTAGATAGAGTTAAGTGCTATAGTGAAATATTGTGGAGGGTAAAGGGATAGTGAGTGATGGAGGGGTGGTGTTTCAGAGTGCTCAGGGAAGGCTTCTAGGAGGAGGTGACACTTAGGAGGAGTAGAATTTTGCAGAGATTGAGGACCTGGGGGCGGTCTAAGGGGCAGGAAGACCAGAGTGAGAGGGTCAGAGGTGTCATAAGGGGACACCTTCAAGTCCCCTCTACCCCTTGATTTGAAAATGACACAGGTAAGAAAAAAATGTGAGATCCAAGGGCCCCTCTCTAGATGGAGAAAGCCAAGTAGCAGAGGGCACCCATTTGTTTAATGTGGTGAGAAGTGGCCGGGCATGGTGCCTCACGCCTGTAATCCTAGCACTCTGGGAGGGAGGCCAAGGGGGGAGGATCCCTTGAGCTCAGGAATTTGAGACCAGCCTGAGCAACAGCAAGACCCCTTCTCTCCTAAAAATAAAAAAATTGGTAGGGCGTCATGGCACATGCCTGTAGTCCCAGCTAATCAGGAGGCTGAGGCAGGAGGATCACTTGAGCCCAGGAGTTTGAGGTTTCAGTGAGCTATGCTGATGCCACTGCACTCTACCCGGGGTGCCAAAAAAAGTGTGATGAGAAGTGATGTGCCCTGTGAAATGTCTTAGAAAACTCCCCATGCAGCTGTGGTTGGACTGTACAGAAGTTAGATCCAGGTAGCGATGGAGGCAAAGGCTTGCTCTCTCAGGGAACTTACAACCTCTCCCCCCTCAGAGAATTTTCCTGACACCCTGAACTGTGCAAACGTAAATATCATTAACCAGAAGAAGTGTGAGGATGCCTACCCAGGGCAGGTCACAGACAGCATGGTCTGTGCTGGCAACAACAATGGGGCTGACACGTGCCAGGTGAGTGACTTCTGAAATCTCCCTCCTCCCTCCTTCCTTCTCCCTACTCCTTCACACCACTCTAGCGGCTGAAGGCCTGGCTTGAGGGGGTGGGTGCTGACCTCAAAGAGTTAGTACCCATGGAGGTCACCCTCATCTCTGCAGAGTGGGAGCCAGGTTCAGAGAAGGCCAAACTCTCCCTCAAGGTCACACAGCATAGGGATCAAGAGCATTGACTTGTCACTGTCATTTTCTTGAGAACTCTTGCCTGCAGGATGGGGTGCAGAGAGGAAGGCTATAGAGGATGAGGGGAGATGTCCATAAAGTCTAAGGCTAGAGGCTAGGCAAGCTCTCTTTCCCAGTGTTACCTTCTGGAATTTGGGCCAACTTTACCAATGGCCAGGTAGTCACCCACTTTTCCTTGAGACCTGACTGGGTTCCCAAGGATGGCTCCCTTCTCCCGTGATTTGTTCCTTGAGGAACAATGCTGGTTTCCCAGTTGGTTGGGGAATGGCACCTTGACTTCAGTGTTTCCTCAATGAGCTCTCATTCCCTTGTCTTGGGATCTATCATAGATGTAACGCTCTTTCCTGTGGGTGCAATTCCAGTCTATTGTCCTTAGGGGTCCCCCTGGCTTTGTCCCCTTCCTGTTAAGACCCACCCCCTTGGCTAATGATTGGTCCCTGAAGACAATGCTTGCTTCTCCATTGGCCAAGAATGGAGTCATGTCCATCAGTGATACCACCATGAAAGCCAATCTCCCTGGAATGTTCAATGGAGACAATGGTCTCCTTCACAAAGATTTCAGCCACTGTCCTTTGCGGATTTGTTGTGTGTAAATGTGTATGTGTGTCTCACTAGAACCCTGAGCCTCTCTCCTGTGTTTGGTAACTGGAATCAATGATCTCTTCACCATTGGCCAGTAATTGGAGGCAATGTCAGCTCAGTCACCTCCATGTCTTCTCACCTCCATGTAATCTCCACTGTCTTCTCAATGGACTGCACCCTTGAGAACTGATTCTTTTCCCTAATTGGTCAGGATTTTGACCATTGCCCTTGGACATCCTGTCTGTCTCTCCATGCATGGAGGTCCCAAACTCCCTCCTGACTAATCTCAGGAGACCATATTTCTATCTTCATTGGCTAGAGGGGCCAATCTTGCTGAAGAACTGATATTAAATACTCTGGGTATAGCAGGAAAAGGAACTTTGTGAGCATCTTAGGTGAAGCCCCCTTTTCATTCTTCCCCTCCAGGGCGATTCTGGTGGCCCTCTGGTGTGCAATGGCGTACTCCAGGGCATCACATCCTGGGGCTCAGACCCCTGTGGGTTGCCCCATAAACCTGGCGTCTATTCCAACATCTGCCGCTACCTGGACTGGATCAAGAAGACAATGGGCACCAAGGGCTGATCCTAAGATGAGCCCTGGATCCACCTGAATAAACTCACGGTTCTGCTTGGCTCCTTTCCTGTCTGGTTTTGGCCCTGTGGGGAGGGGTGGTTGGGGAGAAGGCTTGGTGGGCATCTGGAGAGACTGGGACCCCATGTTCACTCTGGCCATCACCACTGCCTGCACCAACCCCCTTTTTTCTAGAAGTATTGGGTGAGTGAGAGGCTTATCTCGGGAGAGAGAAGACATACAAGAGTTTTCAAACATCCAGTGGGATGGTCTTTGAAAGGCAGCTTTGAAAAGGTTTTTGTTTAATTTTTCTAAGCAGCTAAAGTGTTTATAGACTTTGGAGGAAGATTCCCACTCCCTTTATAAAAAAAAACAGTGAGATACGCATAGGGAAGGGTGCAGAAAATATAAGAAGAATTAAATATTAACAAACACCCATGAAACCACCACTCAGGTCAAAAATCTTTTTTTTCCCAAAATTCTTGACAGCCCCCCAAATCTAGAAATCTTTCTCACAGCTTAGAGCCCTCTGGTGGTGTCTGCTGTGGTAGAAGGAAATGGGTGTTGTGTCCAATTTGAAATGTGAAGCAAAGGGCATTTGCAGTTTTCATTAATATAAGCAGTTTTAGGCAAAGACGTGTATGGAGGGAGGGTAGTTATTGTGAGGATATAAATAGGCACTCTCCTCGGATTTCTCAGATTACGTTCTCACGAAAGAGAATCTGATTGGTCCAGTTCACCCTTTCTCCTTCAGCTGCATCGTAGGTAACTGGACGGCCAATTGTTTGACTGTGTTATGTTCAGGTGACCAATCCCATCCAATCAGTGGCCATTTAGAGTCATGTGATATAAAACATGGCCACCTAGGGCTATGGGAAGGCAGTTCTTCACAAGGCGGGTGGGTGTGTGAGATGCCTTGCATCCTCCATGACAGTCTGCCAACACCAGAAATCCCGAGGAAGTCTTTTAAGACAGATATTAAACTTCTGAGGCCAGGGATGCATTTGTGGAGGGCCTGCCTAAGGAACATCTCAACTCCAAGAATTGTTTTATAATTTTTATTATGAAAACTTTCAAACATATACAGAATAGAATAGCATAATGAATCCTCTTTTACCACCATCCAACTTCAACAATTAATGCAAAACCAGTTCTTGTTTCACCTGTACTCTCACACACTTCCCTAATGCTAGAATATTTTAAAGCAAATCTCATTCATCATATCATTTCATTCTTAAATACTGTATTATGTATTTCTAAAACAGGGGGTGCAAACTACAAGTAGTGGGCCAAATCTCATGAGTCAAAAATAGTTTTACTGTTTGATTGACATAGGGAACCCTAATTAAGCAAGATGTTATCCCCTGAAAAGAATTCCACTCTTTTTATTAGTAGACTTGTATGACAAAAATTTGTGCTAAATTATTATTACTATATTTTAAATTTCATCAATTAAAAATTAGGAAAATTTATTTTCTCTCTTGTTATTAAATATCTACATGATATTCTCCATTTTTTGTCTCCTGGTCTACACAGCCAAAAATATTTATAGGTTAGCCATTTATAGAAAAAGTTTGGGCCAGGCATGGTGGCTCACGCCTGTAATCCTAGCACTCTGGGAGACCGAGGCGGGTGGATCGCTCAAGGTCAGGAGTTCGAAACCAGCCTGAGCAAGAGTGAGACCCCCGTCTCTACTAAAAATAGAAAGAAATTAATTGGCCAACTAAAAATATATAGAAAAAATCAGCTGGGCATGGTGGCACATACCTGTAGTCCCAGCTACT
>CAUYRT010056610.1:0-24105 GCA_963574885.1 Lepilemur ruficaudatus
CCTCATCATGCCCCCCTCCCTTCTTGGAGTCCTTTGTGACCCATTGACAGGCCCAAGGGTCCTCAATTTGCACAATAAATCTATGTCCGGTGGCTTATCTCTGATAACCATTCCTTATGTTAAAACATTCCAAGCCTCTAGACAAAGCTTCATGTCTTTAACCAATTACAAACCAAAGAACCTTTAAACCCCCAATTAACCTGTACCCCCCCCCCCCCACCTTTTGGGCCAAACCAATGTATGCTTCCCACGTATTGATTGATGACTTTACCTGTAACCCCTGTCTCCCTGAAATGTATAAAACCAAACTGTAAACTAACCACCTTGAGTCTACTTGCTCAAGGTTTCTTGGGAGTGGCTCCAGGTCATGGTCCTCAAATTTGGCTCAGAATAAACTTCTTTTAAATATTTCAGAGTTTGGATTTTTTCCGTCCACAAGTTTTAGGATATCGCCTTGGCCAGGAGGGGGTCCATTCAGTCAGTCAGTAGGGGGAGGCCTTAAGATTTTATTTTAGTTCACAATTCCCCCCTTTTGGCCAAGACCTGCCAGGGGCAGCATCTATGACCAAACTCTTACTTTGTCCAATCTGTTGCCAGGGTGGTTTTGTCAGGTTTTAGTCTGAAACTATCAGTTCTTGGTGTGCTCATGGCCAAAGAATGACCAGACATGCCAAAGTCAGGCAAGCACGAAAATGAGATTTATTGAGGAGAGAAAGACAGGATTATAGGGCAAGAGCAAGATACAGGTTTACAGAACATGGTACATACGTTACAGATGACTGAACCCATTGTCACAGCAGGGCAAGCAAAACGAAGGGCAGAGAGAGAGATTGGCTGTGGTCTGTGTCTTATTTTTATAGTGCCTGGATAGGGACCTCCCTCATGGTTCAGAGGTCACCACGGAACCACTTAGATTGGGCAGTTGGTAGTCACATGACCTGAGCCTTAACTACGCATATGGATTCTAGGTCACTTTCTGGACTTTATGGTTCCCATGTGGCTTGGCCCATGGGCTACTCTGCATTCTTTTGCAGCTGGCACACCAAGTTCTGATTGGTAGATACATAGGGTGTTCCCTCCTTCCCCAGGATGGCAACAGCATTCACTTTCATCCCTAGGAGACTCAGAATCCCTCACTATCTACCTAACAGTTTGGCTACCTGCCCTGGGTCCATCCAGGCCCTTGGTGGGACCCCTGGGGCCAAGAGGACTGAGGAGCCAAAAAGGGCTTTCAGCCAATTAAGTGTTTCAGGCAAGATGGGACTGGAGGTAGACAGGCACTCATCAACCCTTTAAAACCTTCTAAGGCAACATAAGAGTAAAAACCAAAATGTCAAAGGCAAGGCTACAAATCTAATTTATCTGTAAGTGTTGAGCTACTATATTCTTGAGTTTAGTGATATATTTGTAGCAAACTAAGCATCATTAACATTTAAGCTAAGGGAATTTAGAGACCTTTATTGTGTCACAATATTTTAGTCTGTCTAGTAATTTATACTAAGGTGGCTGATAAATTACTTATTATAGCTCCTTTTGTATAAACCTATAACTGAGAATGATAAGGAAGACCCCCACCTATTACCTGGTGGATCAGCCACCTGAGACCCGAACCCTCGGAAGACCCTCATCAACCTAATACTAACCTATTACCCGGCTCAGCCACCTGAGACTCCACCCCTCAGACCACCCTAACCTAATAAAAGTGGGAAAAATCAGGTAGACGGGGCTGAGAATTTGGTGGCCAGATCCCTCTGAGCCTGCCAGCCAACAAACTTTGATTCTCTGACTTTCCGTGTGCTGCTCAGTTTGTCCTCGGAACCACCCACTGTAACACTTGCTGTAACAAGAACAATTATACTCAGGAAGTTCTAAGTCTACAGGAAGCAGGGAAAAAAATTTTATGATTGGGATGGATATCTGCACCACGTGGCCTGAAAAGACAAAGTTTTTCAGTTAGTATTTGTTTAGGCTTCTGTGTGCCCCTCCTTGATCTGGAGGGTCTAAACTAATCCTGTCTCTCCGAATCTCACATGCCCCCTCGGAGATAGTCCCTGAGCCTAGAGGGAGGATGTTTAAACAGGGTGTTGGCAGATTCAATAGTTTTAGGTTCTGGAGAAATCAGGTAAACTTGCTACTTAAAACCTGTCAGGACTCTGGAAAACAAAACAAGATAATCAGTAATGTTCTAACTAAAAAATCATAAAAAAAATTTAGTTTGGTCCCATGCAATTAATTTCTCTTCTGTTTGAGGCTGAGTTAAGGATATCAGCTTTCTAATTAAAGTCCTGGAAGGTCGTTTTATTTTAGTCCAATGGTATATGTGTCCAAAGTCATCAGAAGCCTGTATTCAAGAGAACTTGTCAGTCCTTTCCACGACTTTCCTTGAAGAAGTAAAATTTGGACTTAGCCAGTTTAAAAAAAATACTTTCTGAGATGAATCAAAGTAAAACAAAAAATTTTCAGACTAGCCATGGTTAAAAAGACAACTGACAAATGAAGTTTGTTATTTTTATGACATACAGCAATTTAACATAATAACCATAATTATTATTGATAACATACATCAATATACCAAGATATGTCAATATTTTATAATATTGGAACATATATTAACAACATACTTATACAAATATAACCCAAAGAAAGTTAAATGCCATTTCACATTTGACAATGTTTCTTGTATGGTTTTAACACACCAAGTAAACCTAATGTCTGTCTTAGACTTTCAGTGGCCCTAATATATAAAAAGCTAGTTTCAGGCCAAAAGGCTGGATTTAGAATTTGGGTTTGGAAAGTTCATCAGATATCAAAGGCTTAAAACATTTGTTCAAATACAATCACAAGCCATTATAAAATAAGGGTCATCTATTTAACCAAAGGAGATAGTCATCAAAAGATTCTAAAAGTGATAAAGTAAGTTATATCGGTGTAAACCTTAACTCTTGTAAAGTTTAGTTTTTCTAGTTAGTCAAAACCTAATAAAGAGAGCACAAGGATTACCTTGATAAAGCATAAAATCTTTGCTTCTTTTAGGTCAGTTATCAAAACGTAAAGAAAAACCCTCTGTAGTACGATATATATACTTTTTTTAATTAAAAACGAAACAGGTTTATAGAATCAAAATGAGTACATCATGTCATTTCATTAAGAGCAAATTAATATCTAGAGAAAACTTTGTTTTAGCCAAAATTTTTCTTTTTAATTACAGTCAACTGGACCACATACAAATTCCTTCATAAATTCCCTTTATAAATTTTATCCCAACCTGCACAGACCATAGATTATCTACAAAACATGCTTACAAACTTTCTGTTTTGTCCTAGTATTCCCTTTTCCTAAATAATCAGTCATTTTAGGACAAAAAATTCCATACAAGATCCTTTCTTTATATTACTCTTTCTTTTTAACCTTTCTTACCAAAAAAATATGTTTCTCTATTCATTACCTTTTTACATCTTTCTCTTACTCACAGGTTACTTTCTATTTTGTTTTTATTTTCTTTCTAAATCTATATTTTGATTCAACCTTTAAATAGCCTCTGAATTAGACAAAATTATATATATTTTAATAAGAACACATTCAATGCTTCTTTTAGAATTTTTCTTATTAAAAACATATCTTGGCCAGGTGCGGTGGCTCACGCCTGTAATCCTAGCACTCTGGGAGGCCGAGGCAGGCAGATTGCTCAAGGTCAGGAGTTCGAAACCAGCCTGAGCAAGAGCGAGACCCCGTCTCTACTATAAATGGAAAGAAATTAATTGGCCAACTAAATATATATAGAAAAAAAAATTAGCCGGGCATGGTGGCGCATGCCTGTAGTCCCAGCTACTCGGGAGGCTGAGGCAGGAGAATCGCTTGAGCCCAGGAGTTTGAGGTTGCTGTGAGCCAGGCTGACGCCACGGCACTCACTCTAGCCCAGGCAACAGAGTGAGGCTCTATCTCAAAAAAAAAAAAAAAAAGAAAAAGAAAAAGAAAAACAGGCCAGGCACGGTGGTTCACACCTGTAATCCTAGCACTCTGGGAGGCCAAGGCGGGAGGATCTCTCAAGGTCAGGAATTCAAGACCAGCCTGAGCAAGAGCAAGACCCCGCCTCTATTAAAAATAGAAAGAAATTAGCTGGACAACTAAAAATATATAGAAAACATTAGCTGGACGTGGTGGCACATGCCTGTAGTCCCAGCTATTTGAGAGGCTGAGGCAGAGGATCGCTTGAGCCCAGGTTGCTGTGAGCCAGGCTGACGCCACAGCACTCACGGCACTCATGGCACTCTAGCCCGGGCAACAGAGTGAGACTCTGTCTCCAAAAAAAAAAAAAGAAGAAGAACAGATGAACAGATATGATTGCTCAGCCTTAGATGGTCTCCTGGTTCTAAGAGGACCCCCAAGGCTCTTGGGCACCAGCCAGCTTAAAGTAGGTTGCAGAGATGTTTAGCCCAGGGGGTGGTCTGGGGAGTCTGCAGAGAGCCCTCAGAAACGGGAAGTACTACTGTACCTCCAGTCACTCACCCCTGACAAATCATGTTGAATACGCACTGTGAGCTATTCCAGAGACAGGGAGGAGTGGGGGGCGGGGTGGGGGCGGGGACAGGTATAGAGGGGGAGGGGTTAAGAGTCTATTTGGATGAAACTATTAATAAGGTCAAAATGCTATTTTTTGTTCTTTAAAGAGATGAGATCTTGCTGGAGTGCAGTGGTGAAATCACAGCTCACTGTAACCTCCAACTCCTGGCTCAAGCCATCCTCCTGCCTCAGCCTCCCTAGTAGCTGGGACTACAGGTGCACGCCACCGCACCCAGCTAATTTTTCTATTTTTTGTAGAGATGGGATCTTGCTCTTGCTCAGGCTGGTCTGGAACTCCTGAGCTCAAGTGATTCTTGCTTCTTGGCCTCCAGAGTGCTGGGATTACAAGTGTGAGCCACTGTACCCGGCTCTCTGTCCTCCTTGTTAGGAGTCTGTCTATAATGCCAGTGTCTTGTCTGGGAGTGGCTCCTCTATTCATCTATCTGCTCTCCAGCTCCTGTACCACTGTCACCAGAAGTCATAGCCTCCCCTCTGGACCAACTTCTTTTCCCCCTTTCCCACTTCCCCCCAACCTCCAGGATCTGCTTCTGGGATGATGGATGTGATCAGGGCTTTCTGTGAGAGCTGTCACCCGCTCCTGGTCATGCTGCCTTGTCTCTCCTCATGGTCACAACGTGGCTGCAGCAGTTCCAACCTCCTACTGAGACCCAACACCTGGAGGAGGGCATGGGAGGATGAGAGGGCCTTTCCCCAGCAGCTCTTTCTACAAGAGGAGAAAAGCCTTGCTCAGAGGCTCCCTCCACAGGCTTCCCTTCAGCTCTTGTTTCTAAACCAGTCATTACTCAGAGGAGCGAGCCACTAGCATTTCCCCTGCCCTCGGCCTAGAGGCGCCCACTAAGCCTAGGACTGCTGATATCAGCACAAATGGAGTTTTATCAGCAAGACGGTGGGGATACCTTTTGTCAGGCAAAGGACAGGTCTTATCAGTCTTCCTGTGAACTCTGCATTTAACTCACAAATCCACTTTCCCTCTCCAGAACGAATTGATCCTTTAAAAAATATCTTTGTTGGATACTGCAAGCACATACACACCATCCCTGGGCTACCTGCCCTAGCATCTATCGTGGAAGGTCTGCGCAGACACCAGACTGGCCCTGCAGTCCAGCACGGCATGGCCCCAACCAGGCTGGAACAGCCATTCTGAACGTCACACGTTTCTCTTCCAGAAAGAGTAATTCCAGGCACTCTCAAGACTTCTGCTCTGTCAATTTTCTCTTTCAACACCATTCTGCCAAGAGTTTGGCAGAGATGGAAGCAGGATGTGCTTCTTGGCTTAGTCCTAATGAGTGCTGTGATTCCAGTGCAGTTCAACCCTGTCACACTCAAGATTCCTGACAAACCCCTTAAATCTAACTGTGTCCTTGCTGGTGGAAGGGAGGGATGGCATTTTCTCGTATTAAAAAACGTTGGTATTGGCTGGGAAGGGATACTCGGGGAGCCCAGAAGGATGTACAAAATGGGTCTTTATTTTGGGTTTGAGTCACATCTTCCCACCTCTATAGGCAGTGGTATAAATGCTTAACAATCAGTTCTCAACTATCTATCTGCCTATCCATCCATCCGCCCATCCATCTCTAATGGATTTTACTCCCATAAAGGTAGTAAATACTCAAGAGTCATCACTTCCTAATTCTTCTACTCCATGCCTGGGCATAGGAAAGGAATAAAATCCCAAAAGGAAAGCCAAGGTACTGTCAGCGGAAGGGACAGACGTTAGCATAATTCAAAGGGCCTCTTGGGCTGCTCCTGCCCACTTCCCCAGCCCCCCTGCACACCCTCACCCCCTCGAACACAGTTCTAGGCCACCCTGGGCATCTTTCAGTTCCTGGAACCTGCCAAATTCTCAGTCACCCCTGGGTGTGTGCACATCTTACTATCCTGCCCTGCTAACTCCTATTCATCTGTTGGTTTTGGTTGAGATTCCAGGAAATCTTCTGTAAACCTTCAGTCTGGCTCACACAGACCACCTATGAGCTCCCATATTTGTTCTGTTTTATTTAACAAATATTTATTGATTAACTCGTGTGTGCCAAGTCCCACTACTCCACTGCACCACTCGGGTCTGTGTTTCCCACTAAATCACAAGCTCTATAGGGACAGCTGCGGGTGTATCTTCCTTACCAATATATCCCCATGACATTTGTCAGTACGTGGAACATGGTCATCACTCCTTAAAGTTTTGTCGAAGAAGGAAAGAATGAAATAATGGTTTTAATTGAGGTGAACGTCACAGAGCATAAAATTAACCATTTCAAAGTGAACAACTCAGTGGCATTTCATACCGCCACGATGGTGTGCAAGAACCGTTTCTATCTAGCTCCAAACACATTCATCACCCCAGAAAGAAACCCTGTACCCATTAAGCTATCACTCCGTATCCCTTCCCTATCTCAGCCCTGGCAACCCCCAATCCGCCATGAGAGAATCTTTAAATAAATGCAGGTTGCCTGCTTTAGACAACCAAGTGATTGACTTTTCTCTCTGAAGAGCCAACAAGGGAATTGCTTCCCTGTGCCAGGCCGAGCCAGGCTGAGCCGGTGCTGCCGTGGGTGCACACCAAGGACTTCCCCACTGCTGGCCGCGCGCGCCCGTGGGCGGAGGCCTGGGTAGACATGTGTGCCCTGAGGGCCACTGCCCCTCCTCTCTAGGAGGAAGACCCATCTCTTTAGAATTCAGGGTCTCCCCTCAAAGCCTCCAGTCTGCCCAGCAGGTCTGGTCATCACAGGCAGATTTCTTGAGAGTTCTCAAGAACCTTCCAGGAAAGTCTATGACCCTCTAGGGGACCCTTTGCTAGGGACAGGGGTGGGGTGGGGCTGGGTGGGTGCTAGTGGGAGGGGGGAGGGGAAGGAAGCAGAGAGGACCCACTCCACCACCACGGACGAGGCAGAGCTCGGGCCTCCTGGCCTGCCCTCCGCACTCCATGAGGGGCTGGGCTCAGCTCCCAGAGTCCCTTGGATGGGGAGGCTTAGCAAGGTGCGGAAGGAGGAACCTAGGCCAGGAACCTCAGGTCACATGGACGGGAGGGGGCTGCCCCCCAGACCTATTTCCCTGGTGCTAAAATGTAAGGTGTTCCTTCCAGTGCCCGGACCTGGCAGGACCCTCCTTAATGCCCCGGGTTGCCTCCCTCCATCTTCATCCTGCCCCCAGGGGTCTCCCCCAGTGGCCTGGCTTCAAGTTGGCTTTGGGGGCACTGTAGGGAATTGAGGAAGGTGAGGGAGGAGAGGACAGGAGCAGAACACATGGGGAGGGTGGCCCTGCCCTTAAACCTTTCCTGGAAGAGTGAGGGAGCAGGAAGGGGGTGGGGTGGGGGTGACAGGCCAGCCTGCTGCACCTTGGGTCTGGGCCTCGGCCCGTGGGCCCCCCGAGGCACGCACACGCGCGCGCGCACACGCACACACACGGGCACATGCAGATTTCTGTCTAGTCCTGTTCAGCGTCTTGTCCTGCTCCCTTCACTCCATGGTGTGTCTTTTCATGGCAATAAGTACAGTGTATTCAGTTCCACAGCTACAGTGATAAATTACCACAACTGTCGTGGTTTAAAATGACACATTTACTCTCTCACAGTTCTGGAATGCGGAAGTCCAAAATGAGTCTTATGGGGCTAAAGTCAGGGTGAGGGCAGGGCTGTGTCTCCCGGAGGCTCTAGGGATTTGTCGCGGGTTGAACGGTGGCCCCTGAAGAGCTATGTGCGTGTCCTGATCCCTGGAACCTGCAGATGGCACCTTATATGGCAACGGAGGGAATATTACCTTACATGGCAAAGCATGTGATTAAGTGAAGGATCTTGAGAGCAGGAGCTTCTCTCGGATTTCCCAGGTGGGCCCTAAATGCAGTCCCTTGCGTCCTTGTAAGAGAGCACGCTGGGGAAAAGACACGGAGAAATAGAGACAGCAATGCGACCACAGAAGCAGGTATTGGAACCATAAATCAAAGAAGGTGGAAGAGTCAGAGAACAGGTTTCCCCCGGAGCCTCCAGGAGTGCGGCCCTGCCCACACCTTGCTTTCAGATTTCTGGCCCCCAGAACTGTAAGGGAGTAAGTTTCTGTTGATTTCAACTGCCCAACTGGAGGTCATCTGTCACAGCAGCCAGGGGGAGCCAACACAGGGAGCATCTGTTTCTTGCCTTTTCCTCCCGAGGCTGCCTACGCTCCTTGGTCCCTCCTTCAAAGTCAAAGCCAGCAGTGAAACATCTTTCCTCTCTGACCTTCTGTCTCTCTCATACAGACCCTTGTGACTACACTGGAAAGTCTGGGGTAATCTTCCATCTCAGCGTCTTTAACCTAATTCCATCTGCAAAGTCCTTCTTACCATGAAAGGCAACACGGTCACAGGTCCCAGGGATTCGCATGTGGGTGTCTGGGGTGGGGAGGGCACCAGGCTCTGCCTGCCACGCTTGGGTCCAGGGCTTCCAGGTACTGCCCAGGCTCGCATCTGCAGGGATCACCGTTCGGATCTGAGGGGCCCCCAAATTTGCAGAAAGATTCAAGAGGCTGTGCTTCTCTTCCCACCAGAAGAGGACCAGAAGGCTTGGTGCTCTCCCTCTGTCTCCTGCCCGGGCAAGGAGCTGAGGTCCCTTTGAACGGGATGGCAGAGACGCTAAGGGCCTTCAAATTCCCCTGCCCTGGGCTGCCTCCCTTCCAGTCTTCCCTGGAGCCCCCAGCCCACACTCCAAACCCTTGGGCCTCCTGCCTTACAGCAGTCATGGGCCGAGTTCCCACAGAGCTCACTGAGAACCACCTCCTGGGCAGTACAAGGGAGGGCTGAAACAATCTAGGACAGGACTGATAAACACAGCCCGTGTTACCTTAGGCCACCGTCAGCCGGGGCCCAAGCGGAACAAAGGATTCTGGCTCAGCCTTCAAATCCCAGCCTTCTTTGGAGCCGTGTGCTGTCCCTAGACACCCACACCTCCCTTTCTTTCCTGATGCCTTCCGCCCCCCACCTCTTCCTGCTAGCTGGGCCTCAGCTGGGTTCACCCTGCTCGTCAGGGAAGTAGCCGTGATCTTCAGGAAGGCTGGGGCCTGCCAAGCCCCACGGGCATGGATTTTAATTTGTTCAAAGCAATCGTGCGGGCTCATGTCTCTTGCCGAATCATTGGTGAGGCGTGGACTGGGAAAGCTGGCCTGGGGGAAGGTGTTTTCATTTTTAAAAAGTAACCAAAGATAAGGAATTTGTAGCACTTTGCCTCTGGGTCTAATGGTCTGAAGCCTGGAACTATAGAACCCCTCTTTGAGTCCAGGGGAGCCAGCCCAAGAGGACAGGAAACAGGCAGAGGGGACAAGGGACCGACCTGAGTCTTCGGTGATATTGCAGAGCTGCTGAATCTACCAACCTTGGACCTGCTGTCCCTCCAAATGGGGTGTCTCTTATTTGCAATGGGAGCACTGTTCTGATTTAGCTTTCTGCTGGTGCTTTATGCTCTCCTGTGCTCTGTCACTCCCACCTGTGGCCCTCGGGTCCCTCTGTTGACCCTGAGCATCTTTGCAGCAGCTGCTGTTCCTCGTCACTGAGCCTCTTCCCACCCAAGGCCCACGCCAGTGTTGGCATCACAGGTGCCCCTTTCTTGTTCAGCTCCATCGGGAGGGAAGCCACTGAGAAGCTCCATTGAACAGAGACGCCAGGTCTATACTCTGGGTATGAAATGGTTAAATTAGGGCTGCTGCAGGGTTGGGGGGGCGGGAGGGAGGGGGACTCACTTGGAGTTGAGGGCTCCCTGCACCAGGAGCAGACTTCTTTGGTTGTCACTCAACTGGAAAGTTGTTCTCTTCCTGCCCTAGCTCAGGGTGGTCTGTGCAGCCGCTGCTGCTATGGCTGGGAGTGGTGCAGAGACAAATTCGAGAGGAGCGCCCCGGTAGTGGGAAGCCATGCAGGCGTTTTCCCCAGCGGGCCTGGGGGAGAGAAAGCCACACTCAGCGCATAGGGCTAGGCTAGGAAGAGCAGCCCCCAGAGTGCCAGAAGCCTGGACTGTGAGATCATTGCCAGGCGGCTGGGACTGTCTGCACTGCCCTTGCCCAGTGCGGGCCACCAGGACCGGAGAGGAGAGGCTGAGTATAACACAGAAGAACCAGGATAACCAAGGACAAAGACGGTCCCAAAGGCCAGCTTGCAAAAGCTGAGGCCACACTGGTCCTTTCTTGGGAAGCATCTGCAGTTAGGACCAAAACTGCCTTCCGGTTACTTGCAATTGTGCAGCTATATGTGCGTGGGTGAGTCATTTTCTTAGAGTGTTAGGAAGTCCCCAGGTCCCAAGCAAGACTCGTCAGCTATTGTTGACTACCCTCTTTCCCTCTCCCCACCTTCCAGCTGATCACTAACTCCTCTCACGTCTGCCTAGGAAAATGCACACGCACACACACATGCACACACACAAATGCACACATAGCCACACAAACGCATGCTCACACTGAAACACACACGTACAGACACATATGTATACATGGATACAAGGAGACAAATACACACAGGTATACATATACACACAAACACACATAAACACACAAATATATGTACACACATACATAAACACAAATACACACATTTAGACAAGTACATACATATTAATATATACACACACAAGCACAGAGATACACACACTTACACACAAATATGTACACCCATGCACACACGTTAGGCACATACCTGGGTTGTTAGTTAGAAATGAAGATTCCTCCATCTCACCCCACCTGGCCTAGAGGATTGGGAAGCTGATGGGGGAGTCTACGTCTTACTCTGTTTCTGCTGCTATAACAAAATAGCACAGACTGGG
This sequence comes from Lepilemur ruficaudatus, assembly GCA_963574885.1. Lineage (NCBI taxonomy): Eukaryota > Metazoa > Chordata > Mammalia > Primates > Lepilemuridae > Lepilemur > Lepilemur ruficaudatus. The sequence continues at coordinate 11,351 of CAUYRT010056610.1, forward strand.
AAATTTACTTTTCACAGTTCTGAGGACTGGGAAGTCCAACTTCAAGGCGCCTACAGGCTTGGTGTCTGGTGAGGGCTGCCTCTGCTTCCGAGAAGGCACCTTGTTGCTGTATCCTCCAGAGGGGACGAATGCTGTGTCCTCACATGGCGGAAGGGGCAGAGGGGCAAGAGAGCGCTCCCTTCAACCTTGAGCCCTTTTGTATGGGTAATGAGCCCTCAAGACATAATCACGTCCCAAAGGCCACACCTCTTAATACTGTTGCATAGAGGATTAGGTTTCCACATGAATTTTGAAGGGGACACCATCTTTCAAACCATAGCAAAATCTTTCTTTTCAAAGCCCTAAAGCTCCTCCTGCACCACACAGCAAGCTCTGCACATAAACAGGCCTCCAGACAGCATGGCATTTTCACAGTCTCCATTCTGAGCCACTAGCCCTGACTCACCCTCCTGGTTTGTAAGTTCCTATTTGTTCTACCAGCAATAGCCTTCCAGTAGGAACCTGACACTCAGCCTCATTTCTCTGAGAGCTCTTTCCCCTTCCCCCATGATTCAGACAGTAGCTCAGCTCCATGATTCAGACAGTAGCTCAGCTCCAAATGCCTTTAGCTCCTGGAGAGGCAGAAGTCCAGGAAAGTGCAGCCCCAACGGTACTCACCTTAACCCTACACGCAGGACTGTGGCCCCTCAGGGAACCTACCAATGTCACTTGGCAGGGACAAGGGGATCCAGTGAACTGAAAATGTTGTGGAGTCTCACCGCAAGCCGAGACAGCAGTGGGTGGCCCCCGGCCAGGGAGGCTCTCTCCTGGCCCTAGTCCACAAGGACTATGGTTCGCCTGGACTGGCCTTTCTGGGGCTGAGAATTCGTTGGAGTCCACAAAGTTAAGGTCTCTCTCTCTACCAGCACCTAAGGCAGAGGCTCTCACACTGTAGGTGCTAGAGATGCCCTCAGTACATTCCCAGATCCCTGACTCTACGCAGGTCACCCACAGACTCTCTGGAGCTTGAGAATTAGGTTTATGGTTGGATGAGGAAAGCAAGAAAGGGAAGACCACAGGTTGGTGACTTACACAGCTCAGAAAGAACCCAGGAATGGTGGATGAGGTTGCTGCTGGCATGCTGGTGCAGATGTGGCCAGAGGAGGCCCGGCCAGGCCCCCGTGGGACAGTCCCTCTTGGTGTACAGGACACCCAGCGATGGTCGTCAGTGCACCAGAGTGTCAAAAGGATCTTCTCACCGGGGCATGGTAAGAACCAGCTAGGACCTCGCAGACCAAAAAAGGCCTAGGCAACTCCCCCTTCTCTGAGGCTCCCAGAATTTTTTTTTTTTTTTTTTTTTTTTTTTTGAGACAGAGTCTCATTCTGTTGCCCAGGCTAGAGTGCCATGGCATCAGCCTAGCTCATAGCAACCTCAATCTCCTGGGCTCAAGCAATCCTTCTGCCTCAGCCTCCCAAGTTGCTGGGACTACAGGCACACGCCACCATGCCTGGCTAATATATATATATATATATATATATATATATATATATACATATATATATATACTTTTTTTTAGTTGTCTAGTTAATTTCTTTTTATATATATATTTTCTTTTAGTAGAGATGGGGTCTCGCTCTTGCTCAGGCTGGTCTCAAACTCCTGAGCTCAAACAATCCTCCCACCTCGGCCTTCCAGAGTGCTAGGATTACAGGCATGAGCCACCACACCCAGCCCCAGAATATTTTTGAAGCTCAAAAAATATCAAAACAAAGATTCTAAAACTGTGGCATATTTTAAATGTTATAGTTATTAAATTAGTGCTTTTGATACATACACACATGAGCAATAAAATATTTTATTTCTCTGCCCAAAAAAGTATAACAATCAGAGCCAGGTACGGTGGATGGCTCAGGCCTGTAATCCTAGCACTTTGGGAGAAAGGAGAATCACTTGAGACCAGGAGTTCAAGGTTACAGTGAGCTATGTTTGCACCACGGCACTCCAGCCTGGGTGACAGAGTGAGAACCTGTCTCAAAAAAAAAAAAAAAGTATAATAATTAATGTAGTTTTGGGTGATGCAAAATGTCAGAAGGTTTGTAGCAAAATTACATTCATTTTGCATTTTAACTATGACAGAGTATTATACTAATTGTGGCTTAATGATAACTTTGAGTCATCATGCATTAGTTTTCTGTGGCTGCTGTGACAAATTACCATAAACTGGGGGACATACAAGAGCAGACATTTATTCTCTCACAGTTCCAGAGGCCACAGGCTGAAGCTTGTGTTTCCCGGAGCCAGACTCACGGGGGGTCCATCCTTGCCTCTTCCCGGCTCTGTGGGCTCCCAGGCCCCTGGCCATGTCGCTCCAAGCTCTGCCTTTGCCTTCTCCTCTCCTATGGTGACATCTCCCGCTGCCTCCCTCTTGGAAGAAAATTTTCGAGGGCACTTAGGGCCCACCCAGACAATCCAGGGTCATCTACCCCTTTTAAAATCCTTAACTTGATCACATCTCTTGCCATATAAGGAAACATTTATAGGTTCCAGGAATGAGGACCTGATTTTGGGGGGAGTCATTATTTGGCCTGCCTCACGCTGGTCATCGACAGCTTAAACGTTTTTAAAGTAGCCTAAGACAGAACAGTGCTAGGCACGTAGAATGACAGAATTTGTGTAGTTGATTCACGGCGGGTGCTGTGGTCTAGGAACAGAGCGAGGCTGGGTAAGATCCTTCTTCCCGTCCTGCCTGTGTCTCTCTGCTTCTGGACGGATGACCTTGCTGAGAGCCAAGGTCAAAATCCCCAGGGCAGGCCTGGGGGTGCGGTGGGGGTGGCAGCCAAGTGGCACCCCTGCAACCCTCCACTCCACACGCTCCCGGTGACAGGCCTGATGGCCAGTATATCCCCTGTCTCAGCGTCCCCAGGCTAGGCGTCCATCCTAGTCCTGCTCACGTGCTCACCCGAGTCTTGGTGCTGCGAGCCCCCACGCATGTGTCAGAAGGAGGCCTATCTTTTTTCTTATTATTATGACTGTGGTGAATCACAGATAACATAAATTTTATCATCGTAGCCATTTGAAAGCAGGCAGTGCAGTGGTGCAAGCGCCTTCACATTGCCAGGCAGTCATCACCACGATCCGCTCCAGGACCTCTTCATCACCCCCACGTGACACCCGCTCCTGGTCGCACTCTGATTCCCTCCTACAGCCCCTGGCAACCAATAGTCCACTTTCCATCTCTGTGGATTCGCCTGTTCTGGACATTTCGCATAAATGGAACGTACAACACTGGCCTTTTGTGTCTGGCTTCTGTCGTTTAGCATAATGTTTTCAAGTTTCCTCCATGCTGTAGTGGGTGCTGCCACTCCGTTCCTTTGTGTGGCTGAACAATACACTATTGTTTGTGTGTACCACATTCTGCGGATCTATTCACCATGGATAGACATTTGTGTTGTTTTCTACTTTGGACTATTTCCACCCCCACCCCCAGGCCCTCCCTATGTCACTTCTGAGGGGGCAGTTGTGCTACCAGCAGGTCCATAAGCTGCTTCTGTGCCCAACCAAACAGGGCAGGACCTTAGTCCAACACAGACACAGTGTGGCCATGACAACCAGGTCCCTTAGTGAGGTGCACATCACCTTCTGGTCTGCCCCATCCTCCCTTCAGGGAGCATTCCCTTTCTCCTGGTGGCCCTAGCGGGGCTGCCAGGCCACCCTAGAGCCCAAACCAAGACAGGGCTCGCAGCTCTGGGCGTTTCCCATGAGTGGAGGATCTGGCTCTGCAGAGGGTGGGAACAAACCACTTGCTGGGGAGAGAAAGGAGCTGAGTTTAGAGAAGAGGGTCGGGTCCCAGATGCCACTGTGCCTGAGAGCAAGGCTTTCCTGGCGTGTGTTGGGTGATCCCAGCAGTTCCCTTTCTGCCTAAGCTGGCTCACGCTGGATTTCCATCACATTCAGCTCGAAGAATCCAGATGGGGGTAGCATCAGCTCTTGCCCCCACGAGTCCCAGGTGCTCCCTGAAGCGGAGAACACAGCGCTAGGAAGAGGTGGCAGGGCTAACGCTGCTACCTCGGCAGGAGTGGGCTCCTTATGAAAGGGCGCGTTCAGTCCCCTTCTCTCTCCTCCCCCGCCCTCTCTTGCCCTCCCACCTTCTGCTGTGGGTTGACACAGCAAGAAGTCCCCCACCAGACGCCAGTCCCTGGATCTTGGACTTCCCAGCCCCCAGAACTGTACAAATAAATCTCTGCTCCTTATGAATGACCCCGTCTCAGGTATTCTGTTACCGCAGCATAACACAGACTCCTTTTCTTCCAGAAGTCCCTCTACCTCATTCTCCTCCTGCCTCCTTCTCAATCTCTGTTGTGCCCCCTGCATCTCACCCGAGCTTTAAGCGTTGGTGTTGTCCAGGGTGCTGCCCCGGTCTCTTCCCGCCTCTCCCTGCACTGGCCGCTCTGCTCCTGCAGCTTCCACTCTACTTCAGTTAAGGTGATACCAGCAGCAATGACAGACAAACCCCAAGGTTTCAGTGGCTGGATGTAATGGAGGTGTATTTCTTCATTTATTAATAGAATCCAATTGGCCTGTGTTCCATAACATCACAAAAGGACCCAGCCCTACTATCTTTGACATGTGGCTTCCGCATTGGCCCTGGGCATCTACTTCCAGCCAGCAGCCCGGAGAGAACAAAGAGGATGGTGTGGAAGGTTTTATGGGGTTTTAGGATGGACAAACACATCACTTCCATCCTGCTTCCACTGGCCAGAACTCCACCCACGGCCACAGCTAACTGCAGTGAAGGTGGGCAATGTGCTCTCACAAGGGACCTGGCAGTAGAAGGTTTGCTTTGGTGGGCATCTAGCCAGTCCCTGCTACAGGCTGCCCAGTGGTCCCTAAGTAGCCGTTTCACTCTTCCGCTCGCACGTGGAACACACTCATTGCTCCCCAAAGAGACAGCCAAGTCCCACCCCATCACCATCTCCTGGGGCCTCCACCACCGGCAGGGACCTCCAGCAGATGCACGGTTCTCTCCTTCAGGTCCTCTGCTGTGGCTCTTTGTGACCTGGAAACCAATGAACTGAAACGACAAGTTATCGGCGTCCCATATCCAGAGGCAGGACCACAGTGCAACATCCTCGTCAGAAAAGAGACGAACAGAAGATGCAGAGCAGCTCTGCTCACAGCGATGATGCCCTCGGGCTGGGCAGGTGCCGACAAAGCCCACCCTGGGGGCTTCTGCTGTCCGGGGGGGGGGTGGCCCTGTCCCATTCTCTGTGGCTCCCAGCTCTGCCTCCAGACCGTCCTCTGTGGTCACACTGGACGTGGGCGTTGATGGGTGTGTCCTGCCTGGTCGCTGCTCATCTTTTATAGGCTACAGCTCCTGCTGGGAAAAGTTTTGAGGCCTCAAGGTGGTTTTAAGGTCCAAAGGGTCAAAGGCTTTTCCTTTTTTAGTTCAGGGTATGGCTTTTTTGCCAACACAGTTCCCTCAAAACCTGAAAAGGCTCCTCATCTATTTGCTTCCATTCATTTCCAGATGCCAGCGACCACATGCAAAATTTATTTTTAGACACAGTTCTCCAGCCTGATTCTTTTGCTCCCTGTCCTCAGGCCATTCCTTCTCCACGTGACTGTGGCAATCTTGAGATGCTCAGGCCCGGGGAGGAACACTCTCTGACTCTGCCCTTGCGCAAGGCTGAGGCTTAATGAGCCTTTGTTGCTCAAAGGCTTTAAAAATAAGATTTCCTTCTGTTTGGCATCTAGAAGCAGTCAACTTTCCCAACCAAGGCCCCAGATGTCTGGAGTCTCTATTTCACTTTAGTTTTGCTTGCAAATCAGCCGATTCACACCTGGGCCAGTCTTATCCTTCTAAGACCTTGTTAAGTGCTGCCAGTGACACCAAGGCACACAGTGACATCCAGTATTAGAACCTCTTCCCCTAGAGCAACAGGGTCAGAGGAGATATGCCTGCTTATCTCAGGCAACTGTTTTCCCAGTTGTTTTGCTGCTGCATAACATGGATCTCCATCTGCCCAGACCCTGACAACTTGGCTTCCTCACCAACTGCCCTGGCTACAAAGCCAAGGCCATGCATGCTAGATTTATATTATGGCAACACCCCACTCCTAGTACCAATTTCTGTCTTAGTTAAAGTAACTCTACCTTAGGTAAGAGATAAGCCCCCAAATTACAGCTAGAAAGCACAATGTAAGTTTATGTCTTACTTTATAAAAGGAGAATGGAGGGCAAGAAATTAGGGACCTCTGTTCTTTAGAGCCATTCAGTGACACAGACAGATTGAGCCTGTGCCATTTTCAACACTCGGCTTCTAAGGGAGATCTGGACATCAGAATCCAGGCAGCAAAGAGAAGAGAGAGCAGAGCAGGGGTTGGTATGTCTTTGTAGATAAAGTTTTATTGGAACACAGTCAGACACATTCATTAGCATATGGCTCCTGGCTGTTTTCATGCTGTAAGGGCAGAGTCGATCAGTTGCAATAGAGATTGCATGGCTCACAAAGTCTAAAATCATTATTGTCTGGCTCTTTACAGAAAAGGTCTGTCAACCCCTGGAGGGGAGGATTGGTGGGCTGAGGGTAGGTTTTCATGGGCCAAGCCTGGAAGTGGCAATATTACTTTACTCACATTGCACTGACCAGAACTCAACCATCTGGGCCTCCTGACCATGAGGGAGCCTGTGGAGTGTGTTCTCAATGTGTCCCCAGAAGGAAAGAGAAACAGGCAGAGTTATCACCTGACTATTCTCTGCCACAGACACCATCCAGCCCTGATGATTTCCGACCCAGCGTGTTTGGGTCTGACTTCTTTCCTAAACTTCAGACCCATGTTTCTAGCAATGTGCTGCCAGACTTCTCACTCCCCATGTCCTCAAACAGGACTTGATTATTTTCCCTCCAAACCTGCTTCTCCTTCTGTGGTTCATAATTCAGTTAACAGTCCATCATTCACTCAAGCACCCAAACCGGAAACCCTGGGAATGCCCACGACCTTCCCAATCCCTCCGCCCCATCAGCCGGCGCCCTCTAAGCACACGCGAATGTCTGTCTCCAAGTCTTTGCCCCCTCTTCTCTGCAGCCCCCTGCGGCCAGGCTCAGCTTCTTACACTAGTCTCCTATCTTGTCTCAAAGACCCTAACCATCCTGAACTTGCCTGCAATTGTCTAAGTCACTTCCTCAAAACCCATTTTGAATTGCTCCCCTGTGTGAACTTTTGGAGTCCCCAAAGGACACAAACACATCACCCAAGGTCACCCACCTATGCAACGGCAGAACTGAGACAGGAACTTTGGCTTATGAGCCTTTGAGAACCTGTTGCTCCACTCCCCCATTCTTCATGGGATAAAGCACCAGAATGCATAACGAAAATTCTTTGCATAGCAGGAACTGAACCGGCACAAAGGGAGCAGCCCCCCATCGCACACTCAGAGGAGAATTTGCAGAGGCCTGAGCGGTTCTGCTCTGCAAGAAGGCAGAGTGCACCTCTCAAACCTCCTCTCCACTCTCCGTTTCCACCCGTCCTGTCTGTCAGAGAGTCCTCATCCCCAGGGAATGATAATCAAGACATTTTCATAGGGACGACCTTGCCTCAAGAGAGTCTTCCTCCAAAGCAAAGCCTTTCCCAATGACTCCGAGGGTCCCTGTGGGCCCACTCCTCCTCTCCCCCTCCTGATGACACAGCAGCCAGTATGGAACAAAAAGAAGACAAACTGGGCCAGGGCCCTCCTGGGAAGCCTGGGACAGGTCCTCAGAGCTGCCTGGGTGACCATCCTGCCCCATTCTGATTCCCCCGGTCACTCTCCACCTGTCTCCTTTGTTCCTTGTCACACCCATCCTTCTGTACCATCATCTTCTCTTTTACATGTGTTTGCTTATTTATTTCCTGCCTCCCCTACTCTAAGGTAAGGCACCAAATCAGAGTGGCAGCATGGTCTCTCTAGTTCTCTGTTATTTCCCCTGCATTCAGAAAAGTATCTGGCAGTCAATAAGTTTCTGATGAACAAATGAATAAATGAATGAATGAATGAACTCGCGATAACTGATGGCCTCCTGCTTGCCCCACACTGTGGAAGGCGGGCTCCCCCAGCCCCACGCCTACCTCAGACCCCAGTCTCTCGGTCCAGGTTCCAAAGACCCTCCCCTTTCAGAAGACCTTTCACATCCGAAGCAGAGCCCCTACGCCCTGCACGCCCCATCTTAGTAAACAGCAACTCCATTTGCCCACTTGGGAAGTCCAAACGTCAGTCATCCTTGACGCCTGCCTCCCTGTCCCCCAAGGCATTGGCAATCCCGTCGGGCCCACCTGCAAGATGCATCCTGATCTGACCGCCATTGCTACCACTGACTCTCACCTTGACCGCTGCAGCCACCGCCTAAGGGGCTTGCCCACTTCCCTGCTTCCCCTCCTCCAGCCACTTTCCCTCTGAGCACGAGAAGCCTTTTGGAAATATAATTCGGACTGCCTCAACACCCCCACCCCGCTCGCCACCCCCTAGTACTTCGGTCGGCCTCGCTCGCTCTGCTCTAGCCACCTAGGCTTCTTGCTGTTCTTTAAACACACCAAGCACATTCACGTCCCAGAGCCCCTGTACTTCCTGCTGCCTTGACCTGGAACTTTCTTCCCCAGATATCTATGCCACTCACACTCTGGCTGCAGTAGGTCTCAGCTCTCGCATGTCATTAGCAAGACTTCCCTGACCACTCCCTCTGAGGCCGAGCCCTCACCTGCTTCTGTTTCCTTCACAGAAACTGTTTGGGGGTTTTGTTTATTGTGTGTCATCGCCTCTAAAACGTAAGCTCTAAAAGGGCAGAGACTTTGTCTACCTCATGCGCGGCTGTACCGCAGTGTCTAAGACAGGGGCGGGCACCCTGTGAAGGCCCCGTAAACGTTTGTTGAACGAAAACACAGTGGTGACTGAAGGAGAGAGATACCGGTGGTGGTGGGTCCCTGTGCAGGAGGGAGGGGTGAGATTTGGAACTCAGGTCAAGGGCACAGTGGCCCCAGTTCTTCACTGTCTGTGTCTTCACCATGTGGCCGCTGCCACCCTGGGGCCTCCCTATCGGACTCTGGGCTCAGCCGTCGCCTGCTGTGGCCAGTGGGAAGTCAGCAGGTGACAGACAAGCAGAGGCCTTAGCGTTTCCGGCCACCCTTGTCCTGGGCTGCCCGGTGAGAACGTGCCTGGGCAAGCCTGGGGGATGATGGGAGACCTGGGCAGATGTAGCAGAAGAACTTTCCAGGCTGAGGGAACAGCCAGTGCAAAGGCCCTAGGCAGGAGCTTGCCTGGTGTGCCTGAGAGAGAGCAAAGGGCTAGGGTGGCTGCAGCCAAGCGAGGGAGGGGACCGTCACAGGAGGTCACAGGGCCTAGATCGTGGAGGGCTTGGTAGACCATGGCAAGACTTCAGCTTTTTCTCTGAGCAAAATGAGAAGCTGGGGCTGGAGAGATCTGGCTTAGGCATTGAAGGATGTCTTTAGCGCTGGAGAATAGGCACGGGGTGGGCGGGGCAGGGAGACCGGTGGGGAGGGGGTGGGGGTGTTGCAATAATCAGACTGGGTGACAAAGGTGGCCCCATGGAGGTCGGGAGAAGAGGAGAGAGCCCAGAGGATGGGGGAGTCAGCGAGGGGAGGGGAGGGGTTCTGAGCTGAAGGCAGCACCAGGACCAGCCTGAACTGGCCCTGGGGTCCCACTCAGAGACCCCAGCTCTCTCTGCACCAGGTGCACTGGCCCCTTTCTTTTGTTGTTCCTTGGACACATTCGATTCTCTCCTGCTTCAGGCCTTTGGCACTTGTCGCGGCCTCTTTCCCCTTGCTCTTTTGCCTGGCTGAATCCTCATCATTTGGGTCACAGCTTAAAATTTACTGCAGACACCTTCCCGTGACACCCCCAACACCCTCATGGAATGTCTTCTCTGTTCTCCGTCCTTCCACCCTGCACTCCCCCTTCCAGAGTTCCTTGTCATAATGCACATAATCCTGTGCTTACAGGTTTAACGTCCGTCACCAGAGAGCAGGGCCTGACAGGCCGCCCGCATTCAAGTCTCTGTTCTTTGCATTTAGACCTGTGGGAACTCAGGAAAGCTACAACAGCACCCGGCCTCAGTTTCCCCCATGGAAAAACAGGGGTGAGACCCTATGTGCTCATCCAGGTACTGTGCGTGGCTCAGCACCTCCCGCTGACTGTTCAGTAAATGTCTGCTGTGGTGATGGCCAGGGAAGAGGCTGGTATATTTAGCCAGGAGCGTTTACTCTGTTTGGATGACGCCACTATCCTTAGCAAGCTTTCCAAGTGCCAGAAACTAGCAGCACTCTAGGTATCAGATGGTCTCTTGGCAAATGCAAATTCAGGGACGTTAGAGAGCTGTAGTTGAGCTGGAGGCAGCGGTCGCCCTGCAGAAGTCCAGGGGAGCCAAAGATCACCTCCCCCAGATCCCTGCAGGGAGTGCTTGGGCTCTACCTGGGCTCCCCCTGCCTAGGACCCTGACACTGATGGAGGGTCACAGAGAAGCTGGGACCATGGTGATGTGCTCCTCTGGTGTTGGGGCCCAGCTGCTGGCATCAGGGGACAGTGATTGACATGAGGTCAGCAGGATCCACCTCATAAGTCCCTCTCTGGGGTTCTGCCTCCCAGATGTCTGGGCTCCTGCCCAATTTATAAGGCTGATTCTCCAGCTCACCCTGCGATTCTATGGACCACCCACCACCCTTCCAGAAAATTCTTTTCGGGCTGTAGGTAACCAGAGCTGTTTTCTGTTGTTTGCAGCTAGGAAGCCTGATGTGTCTACCCTCTCAGAAGGGGCTGAGCACGGACCCTCAGAAAACCTCTTCTGTCACCCTTAGCTCCACCCTGACATTACCAGGAGCACGAAACCTCCTCAGGGTGCTGTGGGCCATGTGTCAGTCTGTACACAGAGCACCCAGAAAACAGGGCAAAGGCGTGGCAGGCTGCTGTTTGGAAACATTAACTGTGCTTCTTTTCTTGGTACATCACACCACCCGATGAAGATGCAGCAAGGGTGCCCTCAGGGCAGGGATGTTCCAGAAGAAATGAGGAGAGAGGCAAAAGGAGCTGGTCTTGCACACTGAGCCTCAAAGTTGAGGTCCTTGCCTCGGTCAAAATGCCAACCACGGGAGGGCCTTCTCCTCCCCCATTCTCTGGGCCGATGTTGGGGACCCACAGAGCTCCGGGAGTGGAGCAGCCTGCTTCCCGCAGAAGGCGGGGAGATGCCAACCTCCCAGAACACCCTCCATGTATCTGCACGTAAGGGAGACGTGGTAGCATAGCTTCTCTGGGCACAGAGGGCCTGAGACAGCCCCGCCCCCATGTTTCCCACAGAAGTGGCAGAGACAGGGTTCCAGGGCCACACGAGGCTGCGTGTGGGGATGATGTGATGACAATGGCAGGGAAGCTGGGTGGCCCGCAAGCCCTCTGGTGGATGCAGGCAGGGGTGGACGCCAGCAGCGACGAATCCTGCTATGTGGAGAAGCATCAGCAAATGGTGCCCAGGGGGACCAGAGCCCATCATTACGGATGCCAGCAAAGGAATGAGAATGACCAAGAACAGATGGCCCCTCCCTCCGACACCACCAGCTGCAACCCCGGGAGAAGGAGGAGGGCAAAAATTAAGAATTGACTGAAGAAACCCCAAATTATTTTAAGAAAAATGTTTCCACACCATGCAACATGGAAAATGGTAACAGAAATGAAAGTCAATAATGGAAAATAAGAACGTTCACACATCTGACTTCACAGCCCATGAATCTGTGCCCACCTCAAGGGGATCCCGCCGCCAGGGAACCCTGTCCCCACCATTGCCTAAGAAACCAAAGGGTACAGCCAGGCCTGGGGAGCCTTAGGGGGAGTTGTGGAGAGACAGACTTTGAAGCCTTGAGGGCAAAAATGACTTGCTTTTATTAGGCGCCTACTATATGCCAGGCACAATGCTGAACAACACATATGTTATTTCTGAGTGAGGTGGAAATCGCTGCTCCCGTTTTGCAGATGAGCAAACTGCAGCATAGAGGTATTGAACTGGGGAGCCGGGATGCATTGCGCTGATGTCCTACAGGACAGTGTATGTTGTGGCGGCTGCAAAGATGGGCTCCTTGAATAACTGCTGTGGGGCTTTAAACCCGAAGGTGGTGTTGGGAGACAGGGGCCGGGGAAGGACGGGATTAATTAAAACGCAGGGTCTGGGAGGGAACTCAGGAGGGAGTGTGGCGGCCCCTGGTGGACAAAAGGAGAATGGCAGCTCAATGGGGCGCACCTGCCCTGCCAATGGCCTTGAAAGGGAGCAGGAGGGCCGGGGAGGGGCGGGCTCAGAGGAGGTGCAGAGAGGGGCGCCCACGTTGTGTGGCGTCTGGACTCAGGAGCTAAACCCAGTGACAGCAATGGCTACTCCTTGGGGGCTTGGCCTCGGGAGGAACATTCTATGAAGACAAAGGAGCAAGGAATAAAACCTTTACTGAGCATTATAAGCTCAAAAGAGAAATGCGGAAAACAACGGTTTAAACCTTAAAAATGGGGCCAGGCGCGGTGGCTCACGCCTGTAATCCTAGCACTCTGGGAGGCCAAGGCGGGCGGATTGCTCAAGGTCAGGAGTTCGAAACCAGCCTGAGCAAGAGCGAGACCCCCCCCGTCTCTACTAATAATAGAAAGAAATTAATTGGCCAACTAAATATATATAGAAAAAATTAGCCGGGCATGGTGGCGCATGCCTGTAGTCCCAGCTACTTGGGAGGCTGAGGCAGAAGGATCGCTTCAGCCCAGGAGT
>CAUYRT010056611.1:0-36370 GCA_963574885.1 Lepilemur ruficaudatus
CAGGATTTCTATTTCTTCTTTATTTTTTTTGTTTGAGAAAGAGTCTCACTCTGTTGCCCGGGCTGTAGAGTGCCGTGGCATCAGCCTAGCTCACAGCAACCTCAAACTCCTGGGCTCAAGGGATCCTTCTGCCTCAGCCTCCCAAGTAGCTGGGATTACAGGCATGTGCCACCATGCCTGGCTAATTTTTTACATGTATTTTTAGTTGGCCAATTAATTTCTTTCTATTTATAGTAGAGATGGGGTCTCGCTCCTGCTCAGGCTGGTCTCGAACTCCTGACCTTGAGCTATCCACCTGCCTCGGCCTCCCAGAGTGCTAGGATTACAGGCGTGAGCCACCACGCCCGGCCTCTGTTTCTTCTTGATTCAGGCTTGGGAGGTTGCATGTTTCCAGGAATTTATCCATTTCCTCTAGGTTTTCTAGTTTGTGTGTACAGAGGTTTTCATAATATTCATGGATGATATTTTGTATTTCTGTGGTATCGGTTGTAATGTCTCCTTTTCAATTTCTGATTGAGCTTATTTGAGTCCTTTCTCTCCTATTTCTGGTTAATCTAGCTAGTGGTCTATTAATTTTATGTATCTTCTCAAAGAACCAACTTTTTGTTTTGTTGATCCTTTTCTTTTTTTGGTTTGTTTCCATTTTGTTTAATTTCTGCTGGCTTTTTCTTCTTTTACTGGTTCCTTGAAATGTGCATTAGGTTGTTAATTTGTGATCTTTCTATCTTTTTAATGTAGACATTTAAGTCTGTGAATTTCTCCCTTAGCAATGGTTTTACTATATCTCATTGATTTATTTTGAAAGCTTGTGTCCCCTTTGTCATTCAGTTCAAGAAATCTTTTGATTTCCATGTTAATTTCATCATCGACTCAAGGATCATTCAGCAGCAGGTTATTTTCCATGACTTTGTGTAGATTTGAGAGTTTCTCCTAGAATTGATTCTAGTTTTATTCCACTGTAGTCTGAGAAGATACTTGGTATAATTTAAATTTTTTTGAATTTTCTGAGACTTGTTTCATGCCCTAAGATACGATCAGTCTTGAAAAATGCCCCAGTGCTGATGAGAAAATTACAGACCAATATCCTTTATGAACATAGATGAAAAAATCCTCAACAAAGTACTAGCAGACTAAATTCCATAGCACATCAAAAAGATAATTCATCATGATCAAGTGAGTTTCATCCCAAGAATGCAAAATTGGCTCAACATATGCAAATCAATAAATGTGATTCACCATGTAAACAGAAACCAAAACAAAGACCATATGATCATCTCAATAGATGTAGGAAAAGCATTTGATAAAATCCAGTACCCTTTTATGGTAAAAACCCTCAACAAACTACACACAGAAGGAACATACCTCAAAATTATAAAAGCCATATATGATAAACCCATAGCCAATATCATACTGAATGGGGAAAAGTTGAAAACATTCTCCCTAAGAACTGGAATAAGACAAGGGTGCCCACTGTCACCACTTCTATTGAACATAGTATTAGAAGTCCTAGACAAAGCAATCATGAAAGAGAAAGAAATAAAAGGCATCCAAATCAGGAAACAGGAAGTCAAACTATCCCTGTGCCAGTTCTGGATGACCAATTGAGGGTAGGCTTTCAGCACTGAGGACTTATGGAAAATAGCATCCAACTCCCATAGAGAAGACATTGGCAAGAGCTCAATAGGCAATCCTGAGATGGATTTGCATCAGGGTCCTAATGTCCACAGAAAACTGGAGTCCCAAATGGAGACACTGAGGACAAAGTTTGAGGTGGGAGAGAGGAGGTGAGTGCTCAGATATACTCACATTTGCCTTAGTAGAGGTAGGGGGAGGCAACAGGAAGAGCCTCAAAGACAGCAGTAGGGTGGGTGGGGTGGGGTAGGGCTGCTGCTGAGGGACTCCAGAGGTGGCAGTAAAACACCAGCTTACATCTCTCATGCTCAGAGCATTCACTACTTTAGCTTTTTCTCTACAACCCTTTCAAAGCTTTTCTATTAATATAATTAACCATGGTGTGATAGAAACAGTTTATAGGCTAACGTTCTCTGCCCTTTACCCTTTGCCCTCTAACATTCTCTGCCCAAGCTGTGCAGCCCAACAGCTTGCCATGTTTATTTACTGCCTTAATTCCTTGAAACCTCTGACACACAGTGGGGCTGTCCCATTACTATCTCTTCAGACTCAAAACAAATTGTTAATGTTTCATCTGGCTCTGCAAAGATACCATAGCTTTACATGGTTCCTATCTGGCCTTTCCCACCTCTACTCTCCCAGGCCCAGCTGGTACCTATAATATACTGGATGAGGAGGCCTACCTAAAACTCTCTCATCATTTGGTGGCCCCTCAGTGCCCATGCAAGGGTAGTAGCTTTCAATTAGTAGCAGGAGTGGGTACAGCATCTTTTGAGGGCTGGATGAAGACTAATTCAAGAAACAATTAAGTGAATGTATATTGAGAACCAGATTTCTTTTCCCATCCTTTTTCACAGTTGCTATAATAATCTAAGACTTCTAAAAATATAGCCATAAGGATGGCACAACCAGAGCTTGTTAACCAAAAAATAATGAGGCTAAATGAGCTACAGATTCATCAGCTTATAAAAGGAATGGCCCACTGCCTCAATGGGTTGCAACATTTCTTTTCCTAAATATAACCCAGCCAATATCTGACTTGACAGCCAATACCTCTATCCGGCTACTATTTGTTTAATTTCTTTAAACAGACCCAGGGGAGAAACAAAAAGACCAACCACTAAAGCTGCTAAAACCAGAGAAGGCATATTGCAAGAGAAAGGCTAGAGTTCACTGGCTGTAGCTGCAAAAACTCCAAGAAGAAACCCACATTCTTGGACTGATTCTTGATATCAGAGGGAAAAAAATAAACAATCAGATGGTACAACTGTCTTCAGTGGGTCACAGTTTTCCAAGTACAAGGGCTGTGACTTGGGTGAAATATGGATGCTGTGGGATTATGGAAAAGATACTGGAATTGGAGTAGAAAGACCTCAGTCCCTGTTCCTAGTTCTAGGGTGTTGGGCAATAATACTCAGCTTTTTGGGATTGCATTTTCTTTAGAGTAACATGGTGGTAAAATGATGTCTACCAACAGGGTTGTCAGGATCAGTCAGTCAATGGCATATTAGATGGGAAAACACTGTGAAGCATAAAAAGCTTGTTACTGTCCATCTTCTTTGGTAGTCATGTTGGTTATGGGGACTAATCATTGCCTCTAAGTTCAGGACCAATTAAAACATACACAGAGGAGTAAGAAGTAGATTAAAACATTATCTTTATTCCTAGTTAAGTTGGATTTAAGAACATGGCTTGACCTGTGGCTTCTTAGTATATCCTATAATGTCCTATTTTTTTTCACATTCTGTACCTGTCTTGATTATATTAATACTATAAGCTTTTGGAGTGCAGAGACTACGTTTTATATATCTCTGTAGAGTTTTCCACAGAGCCATATCTGCAGCAGGCATTCTGTCTGATAAAGGATCGTCATTAACCACATTTACACTACAATTCTCTGGGTGAAGTCTCTTTCTTCACTAGCCTGGGAGCTCTTGGAGGAAAGGACTCATGTCTTTTCATTCCCAGTGCCTAGCATAATGCCTAGTACATATTAGGTTCTTTATAAAAGTATGTTGAAAGATCATGAAAACAGAAGGGCACCAAAGGGTGGGGTGCCACCCAGGGGTTGGAGATAGGGATTTAAAGTAGGACTGCCTTCTAAGGATTCCATTCTTGCTAGTTTATTCATTTGAGAAAGAGCTCTACCTGCAAATTATTGTGATTTAAGATTTTATTTGAGACAGTTTTCTCCATGACAAACTTCAGCTTTTGTCTACTTGTCAGGCACCTTGGCTATCTGGGCATCTGAGCCCTGGACATCTCAATTAGAGTTACTCTGCTAATGTCCTTAGCAGAAAACTGTCACTGGTAATTAACTTAGAACCATGACAGAAGCCTGTGACATCTGATGTTTCAGAACATAACACTCACCCTTGTTCTTCCCCCAAGGGACAAATACACCATGAAACAATTTCCTTTGCAGTTGCTGGTGGAATCAGCTCGCAGCATGATATCCAGGATGAGATGGCAGCAGAGGTCTCCTGAAGGGGTGGGGCCCTCACAACCCTCTTCTGAAGAGGGCTTTGCAGAGGCTCTGAGAAAGAAAGCTTTCCTGTGTAGATGAACTCTAGGTGCCTCTGTGGGGTGCATGCGTGAGATGGGGCTCACTCAGCTGCAGTCACCAGAGCAGGGCTGTTCAGGAGTCAGGCCCTCTGTTCTGTGTGAGTCTTTGTCTTCTAAACCCTGAGACTACATCTACAAGAGCCACATCTCCAGGGAAAAATATAATACCTGGTCACACTCATTTATCATTACAATTTTATAATGCACAAGAAAAGCCCATGGGACTACATCCAGGAGGAATTTCAATTACCTCTATCACCAGTGGGCACAAGACAAACTGCTTAATAATCAGCCCTTCACCAGCCACCTTCAGCTCTCAGATGGAACCTCCAGACTGGTGCTCAGAGAATGAGTCTTAGGACAGGGATTCACTGGGGAGAGAAGGAAGATGCAATAATTTGTATTTGTAATATGATACATGAGAATAAAAACAAGAGAATGAGAACAAGATCCTAGCAATGAAAAAGAGATGAAGCTTTACTTTATGTTCAAAGAAATGGCAAGAATAGGGGAAGACATGATAATGATGGTAAGAATAGTAATAGCCCATTTACGGCACTGTGTTAAATGTATTAAACAGTTTAACTTGTAAGTCACTAACCCAACGTGTTTAAATATTGCCTAGCACATCCTCAGTGCCCTTACCCATGACCAGGAATATGATACTCCAGCTCTGTCACCTGTGATGGGGACAAGTCCATGTATTCTTACCAGAACTCTGACAAAGTCAATCTCTGTGGGGTTTTGCTTGATACCTCATCCCTGCTCGGCCTCCTTCCCTATCCAGGCCTACTCCTTTTGTTTATTTCTGGGAAGGATTCCTTAGAAGTCATCTCATAGGACTCCTTGTTTCAGGGCTCAAAGTCTGCTTCTAGGGAGCTGCCCAGCCTAAGAAATACTCACCACAGGAGAAATGAATATCTTGACAATATAAGACCAATTTTGGAGTGAAATACGGGATTTTTGCCCTATGGGATTTCTATAACTAGGCTATCTAAATAAGTATTTTTTAGCTCAATTACTTCACACTTACTACAGGTCAAAATAACGATAACATATCAATGAAATAATGTGACTATTTGTCGAAGGCTCCTTTTTCTACCTTCAGGGATTCTATCAACTATATTATGGTGAGAGCTGCTTGGATGTGATTCCAAGCGTTCAGACAAGAAAGCTGCCCAGCTTCCTTTAAGCAGGCACTCCCTTGGTCTTGGGGCTGTCCACGGTTCATCTTGACCTTCAGGCCAGCAGCTGGAATCTTAATTACCACCCTGCTCAAGTGCCCCAGTCTAGAGCTTCCAACCGCCCCCTCTCATTTCATCTCCCACTGCCCCGAGGGATGTGAGGGCATGACCTAGCAGGTACTTGGGGCACGATCCTGGTCCTCTATCTGGGAGACTCCTGAACCCTTGCTTCTCTGCCTTTTGGGGAAAGTGGGCACATTCATTTCTTGGTCTAACTAAGGCATTTCAAAGAAAACTGCATCTTTTCATCTCAGAGGGCTTTAGAGCTCTCTCCCGAGAGAGAGAGCAGACAGAGTATAATTAGCAGACCCAGAGCACAGAGCCTGGGCTCTGCACTGTGGGGACATAGTTGTGCAACTTCGAGAGAAACTCTCAGGGGATCATTAAAGCACTCAGACTCAGTGTTAACCAGACTCACTGATCACAGGACAGGGAGTTCTCTTTCTTCCTTCCTCTCATCACACACGGCACAATCATGTACCCAGCGCTGGCACTGGTTGGCAAAGGCAGGAGACAGAACTTGTGCACCAGAGTTATTTGTAAGCAGAGGAATCACATCTAGAGCTGTTCCTGCCCTGAGCACACCCTCAGTGTGCATCTCACCTCCTCTGAAGCTGGCATCCCTACAGCACTCAGTCTCCACAGACCCTTCCTGGAAGCTTCTAGATCAGCTCAGGTAACTTGTTTTTAAAACACTCAGCTCTCTATCCCCGCCCATTACAGCCCTCTCTTTCCCTGACTTTGTGGTCAAACTTCTCCAAGAAGCTATTTAAACTCACTGGTTTTGTTTGCTCACACCCTACTTGCTCCTCAACTCGTACCCACCACTTACTGAGCACCTACTCTGAACCAGGCACTGTAAGTGCTAGATATGCTTACATTCACGACTCTATGAAGAACAGCAATACCACAGGGTGGTCAGTTGAATGGTGGTCTCCCAAATGATACATCCACATCTTAACTCTGAAACCTGTGAATGTGACTTTATTTGGAAACATGGTCTTTGCAAATATAATTAAGCTAAGGATCTTGAGATGAGCTAATGATGGATAAGTCAAACTTATCCAAGAAGCTGTATAAACTCACTGGTTCCACTTCCTCACACCCGACTTACTTATCCAGGTGGGCCTTAAATCCAATGACAAGTGTCCCTATAAGAGATAGAGGAAAGACACATGGAAAAGAGGAGAAGGCCATGTGAAGATGGAGGCAGAGACTGGAGCCATCAGAATGGAAGAGTCAAGGACGGTATCTTCCTTAGAGCCTTCAGAAGGAGTGTGGCCCCCCAACATTTTAATTTTAACCTTCTGGCCTCCAGGACTGTGAGATAAAAAGAATTCTGCTGTTTCAATCCACCAAGTTTGTGATAATTTGTTACAGGAGCCACAGGAAACAAATATACATACCCATTTTATAGATGGTGGATTGATGAGGATGTTCAGGAGGACATGAGTAATGAGACTGGCCACAGCTCACAGCTGAGTGATATTCTAGGTGCAGCCAGAGCAAAAGCAAGGAATTCACCTTCGAGAAGCTGCTAGGACACCTGCAGCAGATAAATGATTTATCCTGTGGAGAAGAAAGGCTGGAAAACATCTGAGGGCAGGAGTAAAGAGAAGATAAAGCCAGTGATGGAAATGACCCAAAGAAAGGGAAGTGGATGAAGAGGAGCGGGAGATATAAAAGATGCTGCAAAGGCAACGTATCATAGGTCTGGGGGCTTCTTGGCTTCTAGCCTAAAGAATCTCCAGGGTCCATCACATCTGTAAATGCAATGATAATTAAATGTTTCAGAAAACTTTCAGAGATTTATTACAAAGCCAGTATGAAGTTCCTGGAAAGAATCCCTTTTTCCATTTAAAAAAAATTCTGTTCAAATTTCCCTTATTCAGAAAAATCTCCCAGAATTTTACCAGATCCTGACAAGCAAAACAACACTCTGTTAGAACTGCCCCAATTCATGAGGTTTAGGTGTATTAATGAGCATTTTACTGAATAGAAACCTGGGTGAGGGAATACAGACAACCTTTCACATTTCGTTTTTGTAAACAAGATTTGCTAAACAATTGTGCATACTATAACAAAAGACATAAGTTATTTAAGGACAGTAATAAAGCAACACCCCATATTTGGAAGGCATTTTACAACATGAAATGTTTTTATACCCTTCCCCCTTTAACTCTTCCAACAATTTTCCAGGTAGATATTATACTCATCACATGTGTATCGTAGTTGAAAATGAGGCAGCTCTGGGAGATGAAGTGCTCCGAGCAAAGTCACATAACTAGTAAGGGGGAGTGAGAGCTCAAAGTACATGCTTTAAATCTAAATTCTATTCTCTCCCACCATATGTTTTGACAAAAGCACTTTCATATAGAAAATTGAATTTACTCCTAAAAGTTAACACTTGAATTTGCATAAGTCAACAACTCTCCTGAGTGTGAGCATGACTTCCCTCACCTACATTCTCCTGCCAGCCATGTAATGGGATGTACTCAAAGTCATAAAATTGAATTTCTTTACAATATTTTATTCTTCATTCTTCACTGGCATTGTTTACAATGAGAATGGCTTACTAAGGTTTTGTTTTGCCTGGAGAAGAGTGTTGTTGACTTACGCAAATTTAAAATCACAACCTAAAATGTAAAAGACATTAAATCAACATGATACCTTTAAGGACCCAGTATGACTAAACTTCCTGGGTTAACATTACATTCAAAAGTGTGACTTCCTCAAATTTTCTGTATAAATGACTTATCCCATAGAACTAAAGAGATTATTCTCCTTAGATAACATTTATAAATCTTTTCACAACGAAAGAAATCCAACTTCAGATTGTTGATCTGTGAAATGATTACCCAGCACAAAGTGAGAAAGAGGCAGTTTTATGACACCAAGTTCTTGTTTTCCTTTTGCTCTATAACCCCAGCCCGCCCATTCCTCATGCCCTTCTCATTCTTAAAACAACAACTTCCAGTATATCCGGAAGAGTAACATGAAACTTCAAATTCTAACAGTTATTGATCCCACAACACATACGAGAGATTCTGCTGGCTCCTTCCCTGACACCTTCTCTCCTTTCTCCTTCCTAACCGATCCTGGTTTTACTCCAAGATCCACTTCCCCACACAGACCACGTGATGCAGGAAAGCTGAAAGCATCTCCTGCTCCAGGATAGCCTTTCATAAGTCTACAACAGTGATTCTGAAAGTGTAGCCTCTGGACCAAAGCTTCAGCATCACTGGAAGTTTAGGACTATAAATTCTTGGCCTCATATGAGATCTACTGAATCAGGAACCTGGGGTCAGCCTAGTGATCTGTGTTTAAATAAGCCCTCCAGGTGATTCTGTTGTATGCTAAAGTTTAGGAACTGCAGACCTAAGCCAGTGATTCTTGGCCCTGGTTGCACATTAGAATCATCTGATGACCAAGCCCCACGCCCTAAGATTCTGATTTAATGAATCTGGGGTCGGGTCTGCTCAAGTGGATTTGCTAAAATGCTCCCCAGGTGATTCTAGTGTACAGTCAGGTTTGAGAAACACTGACAACACCAATCAAATTAATCCAGTCTGAAATACTGAATTGTAGGATCCATGAAATGAGTGTCTTTGAAGACACTCACTATTATTACAGCCACTGGTGGTAGCATGAGAGAACTGCAGGCTATATTGATGAACTAGTCTTTGCTACTAAAAGGACTATGCTCTTTCATAGGTAGCCTTGGGAATAAGGAATTCACGGAGGGGCACAAATGGCCCAACAGCTCTTTAGCAGTGGAGGCATTCTCAAATCAGTATGTTTTGTACAGAAAAGGGTGAAAATGATTTGGAGAAGAATTCATGGCAAGCCAGGATTTGAACTCAAGCAGTCTTAATCTGGAATCCATGGCCTTAACCATGGCTGCCACACTATGGCTCCCATATGACTATGACCAGGCAGTATAAAACTCAAGGAAAGACAACTTCACTGGTGAAGGAGGAGAAGGTAATGAAGATGCCATGAAGAATGATGAAGCTTCCTTCATCTCCTCATGGTAAGGTATGCCCCGTATGCATACAGAATGGCAATCAATACCTGTATGATTGCCTATAACGTCTAAAAGGGCATACATTTCCTGAGTCAACATTTGTTTGGGCCCCAAATACCATGTCAGTTATAATTGCTATTAACTCTCCCTCCTCAATCTTAGGGAAAATTTCCTCTCACTTATCAGGAGAAACAAACCAAGAAGAGAAACATACATGAGTCAACTTTAGTTAGTGATGGCCCAGCTTCTCTGATCTCTCTCTCCAGCCTTCAAATGGAAATTGCTTTGTTCCGGGGGGCCCACTTGGGCTGGGAGCTGGGAATACTGATGAGTTTGCTGAGACTTGGTCTTAAGGGAGAATTCAGTGCAGAGACTCAAGGACTACATTACCCAGTTAGTCACAATCCAATCTAATAATTTTGCATTTTATCCATACAATGTGTTTCCACATTGTAAAATGTAATTGATGGTGTGTGATAGTTTAAGCAACATTTTTCCTTTCTTAGTGGTTCATAAAATAACAGTCTATCTTACAATTAAGGACATCTTAGATTTGATGAAATATGGTAATTAGACATTTATGAGTCCCATTATGATTCAAGCTCCAGATTAGACTGGAGACAGAAGAATGGATGATGAGATGGAATATCGTTGCGTCAGAAGCTGGAAGAGAAGACAACAAGCACATGCACACCCATGGCTAAGTATCTTGTGAGGGATGGAATGTTAGTTGTGGGCACACTGTGAGTGTCTACTGTGTGGAGGGGTGTGTGTGTGTGTGTGTGTGTGTGTGTGTGTGTGTGAGAGAGAGACAGACAGAAAATCCGAAAGGGAGAAATGGTGAGAGATGAGGCTGGAGGGGTAAGTCTGGGACCAGACTGTTAACAGCTTGAGTGCTAACCTAAGCAATTTAGGATTTTTCTTCCAGGGCAGTGGTTCTCAAATATCTTGCCCTCATGACTTCTTAATACTCTTAAAATTTATTAAGGACCCCTCAAAGAGCCTTTCTTTATGTGGATTATATCTACTGATATTTACTGTATTAAAAGTAAAAGCTAAGAAACAAAAAATATTAATTCATTAACAAAAAACTCATTACATGTTAACGAATAACATTTGTAATGAAAAATAACTATGTTTTGTATATAAACAATTAGTGAGAAGGGGGCATTCTTTTGTATTTTTATAAATCTCTTTAATGTCAGGCTTATGAAACACAGCTGGCTCTTGTATTACTTTCTGTGTTCAATCTGTTGATATATGTTGTTTTGGTTTGAATACGGTATATGAAAAAAAATCTGGCTCTATAAAGATATGTAGTTGGAAAAAAAGGGCCTCACAGATTTCTTAAAAAGGTCTCAGGGATCCCTAGGGGTTCTTGGACCGCATTATGAGAACTACTATTTTTGGTAATGCAAAAACCATTATAAGATTATCAGCAAATGACAGGAAGCTAGTGCTGGAGTAATGTCAGGATGAACTAGGAGGAGGAGGCCTGAGAATAGGATGGCAAGCAGGGAGACTATTAAAATGGTCCAGGATGACCAAGAACACGGGAAGCCCTTCTCTAAAGAGGAGACATTGGGATGCAGACGTGTATGTATTCACATGTTAGAGTCAATGGGAGCTGGTATCCGAATGCATCCAGGCTAGAGCAGACAGCAAGCCAAGGATGACTTCAGGTATTTCGGGTTGGAAAATCTGGGTGGATGGTGATACAAAGGTACAGATGTAAGGCACAGGAAGGCCATTTCTGGTGTTAGCTGGCCAAAGATGAAAGGAATGAGCCAGAAAGAGAAAGGATGTGAAGAGTCCAGACCCATGGTACAGAGAGATCCAGACAGATAGGCTCCGGGAAGCTCACTTTTTTATACTATTGTATTCAATGCTGTTTTAAAATAACAAAATAGTGTTTGCATTAAGACAGTAAAACTAATCTCTTTAAAAATGCAAATACTCCCAAGAGTTAAGGAGGGAGGAGCTCTGTAACACTCCTTAACCAACGAGCACACCTTGGTATTAGTTTAGTCAGATTGCTTTCCATCTTAATGGAACACATGAGAACTTCAGATCACAGACCACGGTAGGACAGCTGGCCGGGGAAGGTAGCATGGCGGGGGGCTTTGGGCCTAATATGGGATAAGGATAAGCATGGAGGAAAAAGGAAAAATGTTAATCTGTGGAATATATTACTACATGGATATTGCTAGTTTAAGAAGTAGCTGGAGAGGAGAATAAAGTCACTGAGTAGCTGGTGGGCAAGAAGGGCTAGTTAGAGTTGAAAAGGCACCAAAGACAATTTTGTCACTTTATTTTCAAGGGCTCTGCTTAGTTTCAGAGATCATATGAGAGACAGATCACCCCGTCAAAAAACAGATTCCAAGAGGAAATGAACTCTATTCCCAACCAGCTTCTTATTACTCCTGGAAAAGTCTATAGAGGAAGGTGACAAGGACTTGGAGTGTGTGTATGTATGTGTGCACACGTGCATACTTCAAAGCTGAGACTGAGACCCGATCTTCATGCCCCGGTAAAGACGGCAGAAAAGGGGATATAGCTCCCCTTCTATATTCTACAGGCTAGAGGCTCAAACCCGTACCTGGAGCTCTCTTTTGTCTCCTCCTCCTAAGATATGGACCTGTGGATAGTTCTCTGGACTGAGCACAGGGTTACTTTGTGTGGTCAGCACAGACCAGAATATGCAGAGGACACATGATTGAGCAAGAAGGATATACTAGAAATAATACAGAGCATGATTTAAGAAATTCACATGCCTGGGGGTATAGCAAACACATAAGTTACTAAACATAATCACTTCTTAAATCAAGCAACTCTGATTTGAATACATATTGGTATATAAAAACTTCATATTCTAATAAGATCTTAATAACATCTTAGTCTTAACAATGATTTAACACAATGATTTCCCAGCAGATAGCACCTGGGTAAAGGCCACACCTGCTGACTCAGACCCATGCCTCCCCGGCAGGGTCATGTTCTTAAGGGTTTGTGATGATGCTCCTCACTTGCCATTATTAAATGTTTTTCTAAAAAATTGTAATGTGGCTTGGGAAATGCAGCCTTGATCATGTTGATTCTCTCCTATATAGAATGGGGTCAACAAGAATTAATGTCTTACTTGCCTTAATAAAGTTGTGAGGATCAAATTATGGGAAAATACTTTGCAAACCAAAAGGTCCTATACAAATGTTAGTTACAGTAGAGCTCCAGGCTAGGTTGTACTCATCTCTTCCAGACAGGAAGGCCAATAAGGGAACTGACATCCATTGTATGTTTCTATTTGCCATGCTATCTCCCTCAAGACCACCTTAGTAGTGGGGTGGTCACATCCCATTTTACATGTAGGGCTCATTGCTATTAAGTAATTTGACTAAGGAAAGCCACTTAAAAAGTGGTAAAACTAGGATTTGCACTGGTCTGCTGTCTCAAAAAACCAGATATTTTTAATTGTGAAGTGGAATGGGTGATGGTGGAGGCGACAGCTATACGTGGGCTGGAGCAGCCAGGCGGCCAACACAGACATGAGGGAGGTTGCAGCTACAGCCTGCGCCGGTGCCCATGCCAGAAGGGTGAGGCTGGTTTTTTTTTTTTTGGTCGTCTCATTTAACATCACTAGCAGAATGCAAACTTTACGTATCACAGTTAGAGCCATCCCTGTCTATCCCCAAGGACAGCAGAGGGCCCGCATTGCTGATTTTTCCTGTGTGTGGAGGGCACCATGGGGGGATGGAGAAAAGGGTATGTACACAGGAGTCGGAGAGACCTGGGTGCAAATTGCAGCTCCATCACTCACTAAGCACCCAGGGCCAGTCCTTACTTATTTGTCTATGACACTTTTTCATCTTGAAGCATCTTAAAGCCTCTAAAATGAATGAGGTGACACAGGTAAGCTTTAAGCAAATGCCTGTGATCACAGTAGGCACTCAAAGGGAGTTGCTTCTATGATGATGATGATGATGATGACATATGAACAGGCTAATGTCCACTAGTAATTACATTTTTTTTTGAACAAATACTCTGTGGTAGACTTAAGATAACTACAAAATGTTACTACTCTTCCTTTTGAGAGGTGTAGCCTCTTCCCTTGAATCACGGTTGGTCCTAGTGACTTCCCTGGCCAGTACAATGTGACTTAAGCATTGTTCTGGGATTTCAAAGTTTAATTCATAAGAAGCTTTGTAAGTTTTGCCCTGGCATCATAGTGGTGAGCTGCCACGTAAGAAGTCTGACTACCTTGAGAGCACCATGCTATGAGGAAGCCTAAACTTGCCATGTGAGAAGGCTTCAGGGAGAGAGAGATGCTTGGCCAGACCCAGCTATTGGAGGCATTCCAGCCCAGATCCCAAACAGTATGCAGCAGGGACAGTAGTCTCTGCCAAGCCCTGCTCAAAGTGCAGATTCATGAGCAAAATAAATGACTGTTTTTGCTTTAAGTCACAAAATTTGGAGTAGTTTTTATGTAACAGTGTATAACCAGAATACTCAATCATGTTTTTTTCTCTAAATTAAAAATATCAATTTACTGAGTTACATAAAATAACATTTTAAGTTTGTGTTGACTCTTTAGTTCTCATATCTATTTTAGATATGGCAAAACCATTTTGTTTGTGGACACTGTTCATACAGGCATAACTTAATAACTGGCTGACCAATGATGTATATGAACTATTGTGTGTATGCATATATTCTGTGTGTATGCCAATAATCTGGTGAGGGCCACTACCTATCTCCTAACCAGGAGGAAACTACCTACTCTGGCTATCTGCATTTCCCAGCAAGATTTGCAAACCACAAGATGCTGAGAAACAGTTGATTTCTGTATCTATCCAGATGATGTTTGAAACCCCTTCAGCATTCATAGTTGCTCAACTTAGGAACACAGACCTTGTCATAGCATACTTGTCTCTGAAACACAGGAAAATTTACCCGATTTCTTTATAATAACATATTATATATTAATAACCTTAAAATACGCAAACTTCAGAGCAATCAGCATAAGTAAATTCAACAAATATTTTGCTGCCTCCCAAATCTACTATGCTCTTTCCTTTCCTGTTTCTCCTGCTGCAAAGCCTGCCTCCCCTTCTCTGAGGGCTGTGTGCATGTATGTGATTAAATCCTATTTATCCTTTAAATGTCTCCTCTCCCATCAAGGCAGAGTTAATCATTCCTTGATGACATTGCTTCTTCAATCTGTAAAGCCTTTTCTCTAACAAAAAAGCTTATCATTAAAAAAAAAAAAGCAACAGACCCACAGTCCCATAGAACACATGGAGAAAGAACATGAGAGAGTCCCCATAACTCTTGGCGACTTTCCACCAGGCTGAAACAGGCTGACGTGATATGTGTTTCAGGGATTAGAATTCAGCAGAAGAAATGAGTCAATTAAAACACCCAGCCAGAATGCTGTCTTTAGATAAAGTGCTTTGCACTGAGGGTACAACATAAACTGCATTACTAAATTCTAAGGGCTGACTGGTGATTTGCATCTCAATCTCTTTCTATTTTATTCATTTTATTTTCTCAGCAAAAGCTAACAAGGAGGCCCTCACTCTGGGAAAGATAGGTACTTCATTTACCTCAGCAAGAACTAGACAATGAACTTCCAGTTTTCTAACTCAATGGGTTTGATTTGACCTGGAGTGGGCAATGCCTATTGTCCCAGGTGGGCCAATCAGAACATCAAACCCACCAACTGGTTTGTATTGGTTTTTACATTCCTTCAGTAGCAATTCTAATCCCAAAGGATGTACAGTCACTAAATGGTAACTGGTGCTCTGTGGCACAATCTCCAAAATGCAAGAGCAACATGCAGAAAGTTATAATTGAACACTATTTAACCACAAAAACCAAGAAGTCACATTTTCACCACTCATTATTTGAGAGCCATCCATAACATTTCAAGCCAAAGGCTGCACAGTCACTGAATGGTAACAGGTTCTGTGATATAATCCAGAAGACACAACCTACCACTTCCTCCCCATGAGAAACCTATAGAAGGTTATACTAGATGACCACAAAACCAAGGGCAATCATGTTTTTAACGCTTATTCTCAAATTAACTACACTTAACATGACAATTTGGAATTATTATAATCGAGTCTGTGTTACTACTGATGTCCAAGGCAACAGAATGACTTAACGCTTGATGCTTTACCTAGATGAAGTAGAAGGAAAACTCACTGACCCCCCCTCCCCCCACTGACCCAACCCTGGTCTTCCTCCTAAAAGTGTGTAAGTTTCTGACACTCAGCAAACAATAATTTTGGTATATCTTAGGAAAAAAGAAATGCAGTTTCAACTTACTTAACAGTTGGCAATAGAGGGCCTGTAAACTTCTCTTCATGGTATCATCTGGTCCTGCTTATCCTCCAGTTTATTCATGATTCTGTCTAGGAAATTGGGAGAAGAAAATTGTTACATCTGAGGAACATAATTAGTAACCAGAAAGAACTCCACTCAACATGATCCTGGCAGTAAAACCTAAACTATCTGAACTTTAAGAGAAAAAGTCTTCGAATGGATATATAACAGTTTAATTTACAATTGTCTATGTTATAAAATCACCAATTAATCAACTGGTCAAACCCTGAAACTATACACCCCAGTGAAGGAAACTCATATGGGAAGCTGGCAAGTGAGAAACGGGATTCAGAACTCTTGAGGCCTTCCCATAAATCTCTCCTGAATCTCTAGTCTTAGAAGGAAAATTAAAAAATTTCTTTTATAATCTCATTTCTGCTAAGGTGCTCACAAACAAAACAAAAAACCAAACCAGAAAGCTTGAAATTATACTATTTTAAATAACTTTTCTATTATTTTCTAATTACAAGAATACTTCCAGTATGAAATATTTCAAAATATACAGAAAATATAGCTAACAATAAACTAGAAAATACATATTACCATTACTCTACCAATAAGAGGTGATTATTGCTCACATTTTGGAGTACCTCTCTAGCCTTCTGAATGTACACTTACATTGATATGTTTCATTTTGTGGATTATATGTTTTAATTTTTCTCCCTAGCAGCAGAAACATCTTCTGAGTTGTTACTATTACTTTACTACTTTATATAATATTTCTTAAAATAACATAATTTATTTATAATTATATAATTATTACAAATATAAATTTTTATAGAAATATAAATATAAAATAAATACAAATAATTTATAATTTATTAAATATAACAATATAAATGATAGTATTTATTTAAATAGTATTTCTTTGAGATAAATTCCTAGAAATGGAAGCCCAAGGACACAGTTTAAGGCTTATTAAATAAATATATTGCCAAATTGCTCTCCATCAATACTGTATATTAGAAAAACCATTAGACTGCAAACTACCCAATGAGGGAAATTTATAATTTCTTTTCCTCTTTGCCAAGCAAATAGGCAAACATTCTATCCCATTGATTTAATTTGCATTTTTCATGTTTATTAGTCATTTGTCTTTAAAAAATTTTTAATTCGTCTCTTTAACCATTATCTACTGGCATTCCAGTTTTTCTCATGACACCCCAAGTGCTTTATCTTAAAAAAAATTTTTTATTGAGATATAATTCATATATAAAAATTCTGTCTTTCATGTGTACAATTCAGCAGTAGGTAATATATCCAAAAATTGTCCAACCATCATTACTACCTAATTCCAGAACATGTTCATCACTCTAAAAAGAAACCTTCAGGTTCATTATCAGTCACTCTTCATTGCCTCTCCCCCTAGACCCTGGCAACCACTAATCTATTGTCTGTCTCCATGGATTTGCCTCTTCTCAACAGATTATATAAACAGAATCACACAATATGTAGTCTTTTGTGTGTGGCTTTTTCACTCAGCATAATGTTTTTAAGGCTAATCTATGTTGTATAACATGCTGGGGTTTTTATTTTTCTTGTTTTTTAAAGAGCCTTTCTCTCTGTCTCTGTCTCTTTCTCTCTGTCTCTCTCTCTCTCCTCCCCCTATCAAGGTTAGAAAGGCCTTCCTTAGTCCAAGATTATATAAGTACTTTCCTATATTTTCTTCTGGTATTTTTTATTTCATTTATTATATTCTAAATATTTTAATATTCTTAGATCTGTTTCTGAAATTTGTGTTATGTTTTATTTTTCCATTTGCTCATTCTTCCACTAGAACAATAAATGTTTAAATTAAATCCTTGGTAGAGTTAGTCCTTTATTATTACTTTTCTCTTTAAGATTTGTCTTGTTGTTCTTTGACCTTAATTTTTTTCCTCCCAAATTAACTTTAAGATCATTTTATTAAATTCCAGGAAAAACACCATTAGGATTACAGTCAGAATTATCTCCTATTTGATTTATTTGGGAGAAATTTGATCTCATCAAAATCTAAATATGGTTTAGATATTTAGGAAGAAAATAAATATTTTAAAACTTGTTGCTCTGGAAATCAGAAGAATATTTTTCAGGACCTGAGAAGTGCTCTTTTTTGGGGAAGGAAGTGAAATAGCTTAATGACTTTGGTTATACAAATTGTCCCCCTCCCTCCCCCAGTGTGATTTGTATGAGTAAGAAAGAGAAAGAGATAGCTAAATTGCTTTTCATTATAAAACAACAGGAGGTTTGAGTTTCCAAAGTCTAGGCTAGGAAAAAGGAGCTAAAGGTTCTAGAAATTGGAAAGGCTGAGGAGATAAGAGATACTGAGGGACAGGAAAAGAGAGAGACAATTCCAAAAGATGGCAGCAGGTGGGACCTAAGAATAAAGGACAAAGTGAGGAATTCCCTACAGGGGATGCCCCATGAAGTTTAAGATATCTAATATTTAACTTTTCATTGCTTCTTGCTTTATGCTGTTTGTATTCATATACTACATCCATATTCCTTCTCCCCCACAATGCTTATCCACTACTAGTATTGTCAAAACCTCAATAAAAGTCTGGCATAATATAGACTTGTATTGGCAGTGCTTGACAGGGGCAAAGAGAGAATACACTATGCCCCAAGCCAACGGTGACCCAGGAAATAGAGGCAGCAGCCCTAGGAACCATAAGCAATGGTTAGTGAGTATCTATGGAGTGTTAGGGCATGGTAAGCAATCAATAAGTGTTTATTAAATAAACAATGAATGAATGAATGATCAAGTAACAGGAAAACAGAAACAGCTATAGTTTATAATAATCAAGGGGAACATAATCCCCTTACAATCATCTCTGGAAATGCTTAAGAATTTTTGAAAAAGTGATAAACTTCCCATAATACATGGAATAGATCCATTTTATTCAGCTATCAAGAAACAACTGATCCTATAAATTTGGGAGAGTTGGAATCATCTGGGTTACACCGGGATATCCCAGCCAGAAGCATCATGTGGCTGACTATTCAAAATTAATCTTTATTTAGGTCTTTTTTGTGGATTTTTATAGTGTTTTTTTCCTTCATATAAATTCTAAAGTCTTGTCAAATTAATTCCTAGGCATCTTATATTTATTTTTTGCCACTGTAATAGAATTTCTGTTTCCATTATATTTTCTAATTGCCTCTATATGAAAATGACTGAGTTTTGTATATTAATTTTGTGATCTAACTGAACTCACTTACTGTTCTAATGATGGTTTCTCAGCTGAGTCTCTTGGGTCAATTGTGCTGCTTTGGATAGATGGCAAGCCACAATTAGATTCCATCAAAAGCCTCTTTTAAACCATATAGTAGAAAACATAATAGCATCAGTCTCATCCCTCAGGGAATTTAGAAGCTCAAAGGATGACAACTAATTTCTGGGATGAAATCCTAAAAAAGTACAGAGTTTTATAGCCAAAAGGATTGAGTAAAAGAAAAATGACCCAACGGGATCGAAGGCCACCCCTGCAGAATCAACCAACAGGTCCACCACAGTAGTTCTAGGCTCTAGGCCTGACCCCATAGACCCAGACACCAGAGTTTCCACCTGCTGACCCAGGCACCAGACTAGGCTGCCTGAAGACTCCAACAGCAAACCTACCCATGGACCATGCCAGATGGCCTGCCCAGAATCTGTGGCCAGACTCACTAGTGAAGGGCTTTCCAGAAAAAGCCAGTCTTCAAAGACTAGAATAAGTCCATACTTCTTCAAATGCATAGGCATGAATGGCCACAAGGATCAAGAACAATTGGAGAAACATGACACCACCAAAGGAACAAAATAAAGCAGCAGTGATCAACTCTAAAGAAATGAAGATTTATGAATTTCCTAACATAGAATTCAAAATAATTATGTTAAGGAAGCTCAGTGAACTTCAATAAAATGCAGGGAAACAATTCAATAAAACCAGAAAAACAATAAATGATCAAAATGAGAAATTTAGCAGAGATTGAAATTATTTAAAAACAACCAAACAAAACCCAATTCTGGAGTTGAAAATATAATGAATGATATTAAATATGCAATACAGAGTGTCAATAGCAGAATTGATCAAGCACAAGAGTTTGTGAACTTGAAGTTATTTGAAAATTACAGACAGGGAGAAAAAAGAAAAAAAAAAGAATGAAGACAGCTTATGGGAATTACGGAGCAGCATAAAACTAACAAATATTTTAATTACAGGGGTTTAAGAAAGGGAAAAGAGAGACAAAGGAACAGAAAGCTTAAAGAAACAACAGCAGAAAACTTTTCAAATCTGGGAAAGATATAAATATCCAGGAACAGGAAAGCCAAAGGCCTCCAATGAGGTCTAATCTAAATGAGACTACACCAAGACATTATAATCAAACTGTAAAAATTCAAAGACAAAGAGACGATCCCAAGAGCAGCAAGTAAAAAGCATAACAGAAAAGAGAGTTTCAATAAGGCTAGCAGATTTCTCAGAAGAAACCTTACAGGCCGGGAGAGAGTGGGATGATATATTTAAAGGGGTAAAGGAAAAAAACCCCGCCAATCAAGAATACCATACTCAGCAAATCTGTCCTTTTGAAATAAAGGAGAAATAAAGACCTTTCCACACAAACAAAAGCTGAGGGAGTTCATCACCACCAGACCCGTCATATAAGAAATAGTAAACGAAGTTCTTCAAGCTTAAAGAAAAAACACTAATTAGTAACATGAAAACATATGAAAGTATAAAACTTATTGGTAAAAGTAAATATACAGTCAAATTCAGAATAATACTGTAGTGATGGTGTATAAATTACTTACATATTCAGTATAAAGGTTAAAAGTCAAAATTATTAAAAAATAATTGCTACAATAATTTGTTAAGGGACACACAATGTAAAAAATTAAATTATGACATTAAAAATATAAAATGTAGGAAAGTGGAATAAATGTGTAGAGTTTTTGCAATCAAAGTTAAGTTGTTATTAGCATTAAAAAGATCATTATAAGTATAAGATGTTTTATATAAGCCTCATGGTAACCACAAAACAAAAACCTATTGTAGATACATAAAAGATAAAAAATATTTCCCTTCATGTCTAGGGAAATACTCCCACACCTTTGGTGTTAGGAGTGTTGTGTTGAGTGGTATGTGAGTAGAGGGAAAAACCTTTTTTTTTTCCTTTTACAAAGTCCTTGTCTATCAATACCTTGAATGTAAATGGATTAAATTCTCAAATAAAAAGACACAGAGTGTCTAAGTGGATTAAAAAACATGATCCAATTATATACTACCTACAAGAGACTCACTTCACCCTTAAGGACACACACAAACTGAAAGTGAAGGAATGGAAAAAGATATTCCATGCAAACAGAAATAAAGAGAGCAGGGCTAGCTATATTTATATCAGATAAAAAGACTTGTAGTCAGAAACTGTAAAATGAAACAAAAAGAAATTGGATATCCATATGCAGAAAGAATGAAATTAGACCCCTATCTCAAACTATATGGAAAAATCAAATCCAAATGGATTAAACATTTAAATATAAGACCTGAAACTAAAACTACTAGAAGAAAAAACAGGAGGAAAGTTCCATGACATTGGTCTGGGCAATGAATTTTTGGATATGACCCAAAAAGCATAGAAAACCACAGCAAAAATAGACAAATGTTACATCAAACTGACAAGCTTCTGCACAGCAATAGAATCAACAGAATGAAGAGAAAATCTATGGAATGGGAGAAAATGTTTATAAATCATTCATCTGATAAGAGCTTAACAGCCACAATTATAAGGAACTCAAACAACTCAACAGCAAGAAAATAGCTCAGTTAAAAAATGGACAAAGGACTTGAATTGACATTTCTCAAGAGACGGCATACACATAGCCAACAGGTACATGGGAAAAAAAATGCTCAACATCACTAGTCATCGGGGAAATGCAAATCACAACCAAAATGAGATATCACCTCACACTTGTTAGAATGGCTATCATCAAAAAGACAAAAGATAAGTGCTGGCAAAGATGTGGAGAAAAGGGAATTATACATTGTGGTGGGAATGTAAATCAGTAAAACTATTGTGAAAACAGTAGGAGGTTCCTCAAAAAATTAAAACTAGAATCACCACATGATCCAGCAATCCCACTTGCTGGGTATATATCCAAAGGAAATAAAATCAGTATGTCAAAGAGATAACTGTGCTCTCATGTTCATTGCAGCAATATTTACAATAGCAAAGATAGAAATCAACCTAAGTGTCCATCAGTGACTGAATGGATAAAGAAAATGTGACACACACACCGACACACACACAATGGAATACTATTCAGCCATAGAAAAGAAGGAATTTCTGTCATTTATGACAATGTTGATAAACAGGTAGGATATTATGTTAAGTGAAATAAGCCAGGCACAGAAAGGCACCTGACAAGAGAAAGACAAAGACTGTATAATATCACTTGTATGTGGAATCTAAAAAAGGCTGAACTCAATAGAAGCAAAGAGTAGAATGGTTGTTACTAAGGGCTGGGGGAAGGGGAGTTGGGGAGAGTTATTCGAAGGATACAAAGTTTCAGTTAGGAGGAGTAAGTTCAAGAGATCTACTGTACAACATGGTGAGTATAGTTAACAACAATGTATTGCATTCTTGAAAATCACTAAGAATAGATTTTAAGTGTTCTTATTATAAAAATAATATGGGGCAATGCATATGTTAATTAGCTCAATTTAGCTATTCCACAATGTATACATATTCCAAGACATCACGTTGTACATGATAAATATATTCGATTTTTGTCAATTTTATCTTTTTAAAAGATAAAAGAAAGAAAAAGGAGAGAGGAAGATGGTGAAAACATCTAACCAAATATACAAAGATAGTGGCAAAGTCGGGGACCTCACTGATTATTACCATAGGGGAAACAAGGGGGATGTAGGTAGCCTGGACCACCCCTTAAGGAGAACGAGCCTGATAGAAACTTGCCTCTCCCTTGGGTTCAAATAGGGCAGTCACATCACTTGCACTTAGGAGGGATACTTCTCACATTCACAGACCACTAAAAATGTTCCAATTAGAAATGGCTATGTAGTAGGAAAATGGCAATAAAGAGCCAGATGAAAAATTTCTATTTGATATGCAAATTGACCTGAAATGACAAGTTCATGGAGAACAAATATGGAAAAATAGCATGGAAATCTCTGGCAGGGCGGGGGGGGGGGAGCGGGGAGCAAGATAGGGTTGGGGGGAACTGCTGGCCCTATCAAACATTAAAACATACTGTAAAGCCTGTACAATTTAAAACATTTGAAATTGGTACATCAACAGACCCATGGTATGCAGAAATTTAGGATATGATAAAGGCAGCATATCAAATCAGTGGGGAAAAAGAACATTTTAACAAACGCTGAGATAATGGCTTAGCAATATGGAAAAAGATAAAACTGTACCCATTCCAAATACCATACACCAGCATAAATTCCAAATGCATCAGACATTTAAGTATAAAAAAATTAAAGCATACAGGTACCAGAAAAAAATACAGTCAATTCCTATATTACTTGCTAGTAGAGAAGCTTTGCTAATTCTGAATCAAAATCTAAAGCAATTAGGAGAAAGATTGATATACTTTATTACACAAACATATCTACAATTAAAAAAATACAAAGTAAAAATACAAATGAAAAACTAGAAAAATATTCAATAGGCAAAGCGTTAATATTCCTAAAATTTCTTTGTATCTTCCAAGTCAATACTTGCAAAGCTTTTGTGGTCATTTGTGGACATGCAGAGAGTGGTACCAATGCACACATTGCCAGCTGAAGGCGAAAAAGGAGATGCTCTGCCTTTAGTTTTTAGCTCTCATACTGTAAACAAGTGCCCTTTTCACAGGCTATTTAGTGCCTTTTTTTAAATTTTTAGGCTTTTTGGTTGGTGATTTTTCCATTAAAAATGGCTGTGAAGCATAGTGCTAAAGTAGTCTAGTGTTCCTAAGCACAAGGCAGCTGTGATGTGGCTTTCAGAGAAGATAAGTGTGTTAAATGAGCTTCATTCAGGCGTGAGATACAGTGCTGTTGGTTCTGACTTCAATGTTAATACATCAACAGCTGTTAAATACGGTGTCTTTAAACAGAAAGGCACATAAAACAAGATTATGTATCGATCAGTGGACAAGGGACAAAAATGTTGTGGGAAGCTCACAGGAACCTAACCCTGTGTTTCCCTTAGGAGAAATGGTTCCATATTCACTAATTCAGTGCTCATGGAGACTTATTTATAGACCATAACTCAGTGAATAATAAGAATTGACTGCCTCTGAATTGACATTTAAAATAGTCTGTGAGGCAAACAATGATGATAACCAATAATCCAGGCCAACAGTAGAGCTTAGACAAAACTGAACAATGGCTTTCCATCATCTTCTTCGGACAAGGGAGGATGTGATTAAGCTGGTGGCCAACATGCCTTAGAGTACCCTTGGGGAAAATAATTCGTGGGGAGAGGACTAGGAGAGTTGACATATAGAATATAAACCTACCTTTGGATCTAGTTCCTTGAAGCAGGGAGAGGAGGACAGAAGTGACAACATTACAGACCCGTGAGAAAATGTGGAAAGGAACATATGCCTCTGTTTTACACGAACAGAGAAGCACAAACTCCAAGAAGGTGTTTGCTCAGGATCAAACCTACCAGCTATGCACCCTTGAGCTAGTTTCTTGGCCTCTCTGATCCTTGACTTCCGTATTTGTAACAGGGGTGAGAATGATGCTAGGAATACTTGCTGCAAAGATTGAGACGGGCATGTGAAGCACTTGGCCCAGTGCCTGGCACCCAGTGGGTGCTCAATGCAAACAAGCAGCTATCACCCAATAGCAGAATGCAAGATATGCCGGATAGGCTGGAACCCACCACTCACTCTCAGTTTTGCTTCCCCAAAGCCAGAAATGAACCAAACATTTTTGGCCATTTCCCAGATAGCCCCCATTGTTAAATCTAGTGTCTTATTTAAATTAGATTTATAAGATACTTTTAGGGGTATAAATTGAATTTTAAGGTTCTTATTTATAATTTATACCTCTGTCATCTTTAAAAGGAATCTGAGGAAGATTTCAATTAGATGCAACTGGTACAACAGAATTATTAACATGTCGAAGCACAGTAATGATTTCGGAAAGAGATTCAAAATAACATTGCCAAAGAGGGAATTAATATCACCATAATTCATTTCCCTAGGAGCTTCTTTGCTGCATAAACAGAAGTCCATTTTTTTTATTTTGTTCAGAAATAGAAACCTTTTCTGCCATTAACTTCTAGGAAAAGATCATTAGATCTTTTAATAAGCATTAGCATCCTCAACAGCAGTTTTATAGAATATGAATATCCCTATTGTGGCTACTCCTTGTCAATCCACAATAAAAACTAAGGTCATCCTGTTAAGTAGTAATTCAGGGAAAGCATTTCACTGAGTAGCACAGCACCATGGTGGAGGGGAAAGAACCAGGCAGGCCTGCCACTTGGTACCTCTGCTATGTGACCTTGGGTGAGTTACTTAATTTTCTGGGCTTCAGCTTTCTCATCTGTCAATGGGACTGACATCTAAATCAGAGGATTGCTTGCAGAATTAAGGGAAATAAAGCACCTACTGTGTGCCTGGCACATTGTGCATCTCTCCCTTTCTCCTGAGCTAATTGGGTACAGATAGGCTGCTTTTGGTTATGCAGGGAAAACAGAAGGAATGGATATTTACAAGTTATCCCAGGACCTGAGCTGCTTCTTGTCATATCAGAACAATGGATTACTTCAGGAAGGAAATATGAAGGTTTCTCAGGCTCACCTACAGCATGAATCACAAATGAATGCATATGTTCCAGGGCTGGGTTTGGGTTGTAATGGTATTTTTAGTCAAATTCTTTGGATACAAATGATTTACATGTTAAATTCAGGAATATCCTTCACTTCCACAGAGAAATAGATGTTTTCTCTCATCCTACTTGAAAACTGTGGTACTCAAAGGCTATCTTTTCAAATTTTTGCACTTTTTTACAAGAGCTATTTCACCTTCCCTGGAACTTATGATCAACAGTGTGAGCATAAGTACAGTGACTGTCACTTTGTCTCAGTTCTGGGAGTCATACAGAGGAGTGGGGACTATATAGTCAACTACAAAGCAGAAGAAAATAAGGGGTTTTGGCTCCAGCCTACTGTAAGCAACAAAACAGGTCTTTTCTCTTTTGCTTTTCTTAAATAGAAAATTATCTTAAAAATTCTTCCCCTAAATTTTCAAGAGAAACCAGAAATCCAGACATTTAGATGGAATCTCCCTATTTGAAAAAATGCTGGCAATCAATTCATGCGGGCCAAGATTACAGGCCAAATGGAAGAGGACTGTGTGCTTTCTGATTTATAGAGACCTTCCTAATGCAGAACTTGCATGGGCAGTTTCTAGCAAGCTAGAGAGCAGAGTGCCTGTCCCAGGAGAGCACCATCCTGAGGGAGGAGCCAGGGCAGATCCCTGTATTCCAAGAGTCCTCCAGCCAGGCTGGGGCCAAGGCTCTCAGTATACTTTAGAGGAGGGGGAAAAAACAAAAAAACACCCCCAATAGAGCTCATTTTCTCTCTTCCTCTTCATATTTCCCTTTCTGAAAAACAAAAGAAAATATAGGAGGCTGTCAGATCCACTGAGATGCTGAATTCCAAACAAAGGCGCAAAAAGTATTCCTCTCTTGCTAAGAAAAAGCCTACAAAAGGGAATCAGTTAATGTGAATTCTGCTGGAGGTCTCAGGAGTAATTGCATGAATGCTCCTCAGGAAGGGCAGCTGGGCTCTATTTGCATTTGTTGAGGGTGGGTGTTCTGCTGTCCACAGCCACTGAAGTCAGCAATGGGGTAAAAATCGTACCAGGAGTTTGACACTTACTAGAATGACACAGACCTCCTTCTTCCAGTATTAAAGTGTATTAAGACAATTTATCTCATTTGAGGAGACAGGCAGGTGCTTGTGTGAGGTGAAGAATATGTATCACACTTCCCTTTTTATGGTTTTGGTGTTAAAGACTGAGTATTGAGGTCAGGGAATTAAATGATCTTGTAGAGATGCCAAATACTAAAGGAGTATATTCTATCATTTTGACTGCACTGCTTATGAAAAAGATTATTTCTTGTCCACAGCAAATTCATTCGTTTTTCTTTTTCCTTTTCCAGTGCCTGAAAAACATCTTTGGAAATTGAATTTAAGGACCTAAAAAACACGTGTATTTCCTTTGGGCAGCAAGTATTTGTCCTAAAAGATATGCTGATATTTTTACAGTGGAAAGGGAGGGAAGTACATATGAAATAGGAAAAACTCTAACCAGAATATTTAGCATGTGGAAAGAACATTTAAATCCAAAAGGCATGCTTTGAAGAAGCAATACATTTCAGTATGAAATTATGCACAGTATCATAGTCATAAATAAATTTTAATTTTTTTGCTACTAAGTGGTATGTTGGTAAAATAAATAAATTTTAATTTTTACATTTAACCCCAAACTCTTTCCCTCCCCTACCCCTCTTCTTTAGCTCTTCTCATTCCACTGAATCTACATAAAACCTTCTTTAATTCTTGAGCTACCATGAAGACAGTTTTAATATGCAGTTCTAGTTTAATCTTTCAAAATACATCATTTACGTCAAGTGGTTCTACAAGATAGGCAGTCTGTTGAATATATGGCTGTAATAAAAATTATACTGAAATGAAAACATAGCAGGCAAGAGGGGTTTGGGCCAATATAAAATGGCCACAACCATCACATGAAGAGTATGGAATTCAGGTCACTGTTTAGACTAGAGCAGGAAAGGTTAGTTCCACAGTGAAGTTTATAATATTTCAAATACTTCTGATGAGTTTCATTTTTATGCCTTGCTCCAGGGAGCCTGGAAAAAGTAATATGTTTGACCTCACCTGTGAGGTACTTAAATAGCTTTATATGATTATGTTGATAATACCACCTTACTTTGATAATACCAGCCCTTTTTCAGAAGGGCTAGAAAAAATATCTAGAAATATCAAGGTTGGTGGTTCCCTAAATGAGTTGATGGTGAGAATCTATTTTAAAAATAGATTCCTAGGTTTTTCCCTTAGGAATTCTAATTCCTAGGTTCTGGAAGGAGGTGATTTTAAAAGACTCCTATTATAGCCATCACGACCAGCCAGGCTTGGAAATCAAGAACCTAATCTACCAGTTCTTAACCGTGGCTGAACATTAGAACAACAGAGGAACATACCAATGTCTATGTCATGCCCCATCCCAGATCAAAGAAGGTGGACTGCCTGAAGAAATGAGGGAAGCTTCCAAGTGATTCTACTGTACAGTTGGGTCGAGAACCAGGGATCCTTGCCCCAGCCTCAGAGAGTACTAGAACCACAGTGAGGCTAGGCCCACTTATCCTCTTTCCTGAAAGTGGCAGTTTTATGAGAGATGGAGGAAGTGGGATGATAAATGAAACCACATTTGCAAGTTATATTCAAAACAGAACAGCAGTGAGTCAGTGTTTCTTAAATATTTGGATCCACTGCCTTTCATGCAACTCAAGTTTTAAGCGCATGAGCTCTTAGTGCTCTTTCACCCAATCTCTGACTTTCTCTCTGACTTTGATAGGGATGATCTCACTTGTCCCTGCTCCCTGCTTCATCAAGATGTCTGGAAGAATACGGCCAAAGTGATTGTAAGGAAGACAGATGAGGTCCAGCGAAGTGAAGATGGTGTAGGAAGCCACACGCAGACTGAGAGCTTGGCATGAGGCTGAAACCACCCTCATCTCCAAATTATGGGTTCCCTGGGTGGAGTGAGTGTTCCTTTCCCCAAGACTGCATTCACAGAGGAAATAGACAGAGGCCGCAAATTCTGAGTGGGAGTAACAGGAGAGAGACTACATTGAAGGCGCTCCCTTCTCTGCCAGGGACCATAGTGAATTGCACAGATAAGCAGGACAAGAAGATACAGTACACACAGCAGGGAGCCAGGAGAGTGCCACAACTTAACAAGCACTGTGCTAGTAGCAGAGGTTGGGGCTGAGAATAAAAACAAATGAGACATGTTCTCTGTCCTTAAGGATCTTGCAGTTTAGCAGGGGGGGTAGAATATCTAGTCAAAAATCACTACAGCCAGTTTTTCCCCTACTAGCTACATTAGAAAACTTACAACAAATTAGAAAATGTTTTTCCCTTCTTGAGTCTCAACGTCCCTATCTGTGAAACAGGTATAACACCTACATTGCATGGTTGTTTTGAGAATAAAATGACATAACACAACCACGCCGTCTGGAACACAGTAGAAGTTCAATAAACATGTCCTACCTCTTCAGAAGAATAAAAAATGATGTCTTCTAGAGAGCAGCAGGACAAGGTTTGTGAAGGAGGTGGAATTCGAATAAACCTTGAAGGTTAAGAGGGAAAAATGCAAAGGCACAGAGGTAGGACAGTGAAGCAGGAGTTTGAGAATGAGTAAACAAACAACAGAAGATCTACTACTGGCAGCTGTAAAATTCTTCATCAATTCCTCATCACAATTTTGGATATCATGTGACCGACCGGCTCTGCAGCTTCTGAAACAGAGTTGGGCCAAAGTTCGTATCTGCTGGGGGAGGGAAGGATATATTTAGGAGAAGATAAGGCTGAAATGGAGGCTGGGTCCCCAAAGCTCAATCTTCCTAGATCAATATAATTAAATAAATGCCTACTAACCACAAGATAGCTGGAGAGTCTCTGTCCTGGAAGCCCCAGCCAGCTTCACGTTCCAGAATCGTCTCCATCAATGTTTACACAGCATTACATGGCCACCACCAGGTGGTGCCAAACCCAAGTTTAAACCTGGGTAGATCTGGACCCTGCAGCGGGATTCCTCAGAATGCTAGGCTGGCTTTCATCATTCCATCGACTTCACAATGATGTAACCACGTGGTTTATACCAGCGGTTCTCAAAGTGTGGTCTTCAGACCACAGCACACCCAGGAACTTAGAAATAAAAGTGATCAGGCTCTACTCTAGACTCCCTGCATCAGAAACTCCACTGGAGGAACCCAGCAATCTGTGCTTCAGTAAGCCTTCCAGGATGAGTGCTAAAGTTTGAGAACTCCTCCTTCACACAAGTGAATTTCTGGGCTTCATTTATTATGCTATGGCAGAGTTTTACTGTACAACTGTGACCTCAGACAAATAATTCACATCTTTAGAGGACCAATAAAATGAAGAAAGAAGTAGCTGGAGCAGAAAGACCTATTTCCAAGGTCCCTTTCAATTGTAATAGACTATAATTCATCAGTTCACCAGTGGGGGAAATGTTTGCAGTTCATTAGTTCAAACAAATTGGTGGTGTTGGCATTCGTGGCTCTTGTTGAGAGCATTTAGTGTGGTGTGTTTGAATTCTAATGGCTAATTTAGAAATGTTACCCATCTCCATTATTTGACTTCTTAGGCTAGTAATGGTAATGTATGAGTAACCTTCACAAGAGGAGGGGGGAGATTAAAACATGGGCTTTGTGGGAAGAAAACCAACAAAATGATTGCAATGTATTTCCTGTCTCTGTTGTCATTATAGGCAACCAGTAAGAACTAGACTTTTCACTGAATTAAAATTCTAAATACAGGCAGCTAGAATTGATTTAAACGATTAAATCCTGGAACAACTACTTTCAAATAAACCTCTCATCCAGAACCTAAAAGACTTAACAATGACAGCCAATACTTAAAGGTAAATCAAACATGTAAGCCATTTCTGCCTTGCAAATCAGCCCAAATGAGAGGTCTAAAATCCAGAAGTCTAAAAGTTGAAGAAAATTGAGCTATACCTCAAAGAAATAAGACTGGGGATGAGCCTGGAATTTAATAAACGATTAGCCATCTGTTTTCCAGTGCTGTCCCTACGTAAGCTGTCGATACACACTGAAACTTAGATGCAGGCTGTATAAATTAACATGTAAGTTCTGCAGAAATGTGTGTCTTGACTGTTGCTGCATCCCTCATGTTTAGAATAAGGTCAGGCACCCAACAGTTCTTCAATATACTGGTTAAATAAAAGCCTGAATGATCCTACAAAATTGATGTAAGTGGTGCCGTCCAATAGAAATTTTCTGTGATGACA
Source organism: Lepilemur ruficaudatus (assembly GCA_963574885.1). Taxonomy (NCBI): domain Eukaryota; kingdom Metazoa; phylum Chordata; class Mammalia; order Primates; family Lepilemuridae; genus Lepilemur; species Lepilemur ruficaudatus. The sequence continues at coordinate 30,920 of CAUYRT010056611.1, forward strand.
GAAATGTTCTATAAATTGTGTTATACTAATACAGTAGCTTCTAACTTGCAGGTGCCTACTGAGCACTTAAAACATGCCTAGTTTAATTGGGGAAGTGAATTTTAAATTATAATTAAATTTAAAATAGCTAAATGTGGCAAATGGCTACCATATTGGACAGCGCAGTTAATAAAGGCTGGAGAAAATGTGTGTGTGTGTAGGGGGTGGGTGGGGTGGGAACAACAAAAGAAATTAAAAACAACGAGTGTGTGACGCAGAAAACTTATCTGTCATTTCTGACCTTGTGAACCGGCTCATGTTAGAGCAGATTGGGTGGGAAATGTTTCTTAGGCTCTGGATTCTTCCTGCTTTCCCTTCAATCCATTAAAGGCTGTGCCAGCAGCTGCTGAGGCAGGGAGGACTGTGCTTCAGATTCAAGGAGAGTCTGCATTCCTCTCCCATGAGGGACAAGGTGGTGTTGAACCCATGGACATCACAGCTCGTGGGAGAGTGACTGCAGGACAACCAGGGAAAACAAATGGCTGCAGAAGCAAAAGCACTGAGGAGCTCAGGACTCCGCTCCTGTCTGAGATTGCTTTCCGGTTCAGGCATTCATTCATTCATTCAGTTATTTTCATTCATTCAAATATTTTCCAATGCTAAGTGCCAGCCCTGTTTTTTTAATTTTCCTTTCGTAGGAGGCACTATACCAAAGAGTGACCCTTGGAATTGAGTTGGGCCTTGAGGTTCATATGGGCCTGCCACAAAATAGAGGAAATCCTAGGGAAAAAAGGCTGCTTTGCAAAATGAGCTGATTAAACCAGCCATTTCACCTTTACTTTAAAAAAAAAAAAAAGATTGCCCTTTTTCTCAAACTAGTGAAGAATGCTTGTCATTTACGTGGTGTAAGGTCTAAAATGAAGGCTTAGTATTATGCACCACTATGATATCTGATAAAATCAGGAGGACATCAAATGGCCTAACCTCTCACGTTCCCTCCCCGCTCTGTTCCCATGGATAAAATCCCCCAGCCAAACAGTCCTTCTTATCGAAGGGACCAGGCACAGTTCCTGCTTATCCTTGCGTAGTGTTTTGCAGCTCACTGCCAGCCAGTGGAATTATTCAAACAAGCCAATCACATCCTCCTGGGGGAATCAGGGGGCATCCTATCCTCTTGATGCTACTTACCTGCCCCCTGGTTGTTCACACTGTTCCCAAGTGCAATCCCAGGTGGCCCTGCATGTTTTTCAGCATCCTGCTCTCTGAGCTACATGTGACAAATAAACTGCTGCTGACCTCATCGAGCCAGCGCTGGGTGTTGTGTTTGGCCACTCCACAACCCTTATAACCTTATAACCTGAATCCCTCCCTCAACAGGCATGTGAACTAGATGTGATTAAAAAGTTATACATGTTTTTATAAACTCGTCATAAATAATTCATCAGTTGCTGATGAGCCGGATATCATTTATCTATACTTAGGACACCCCCTACCCTTCTCTTGTATCTTAGGGCCATGAAACCTGAAAACCACATGTCTCAGAGGCCTTGTTGTCAGGATTCCCATTAGATTCCACCAATCAAAGACACTTGGGGGACATTTGAAAGATGATAGGGAAAGAGAAGCTACTGTTCTTCAGTAGCAGCTGTGGAACAGTGATGGACAAGAGATGAAAGGTCTTTCTAGAGGCTTCTAAGTGTCCACCAGAGAAGCACACATTGGAGTGCTACAGGAAGGTAAGGCCTTTATGTATGGGTCCTTCATGTCTGAGTTTCTGAAATTTGCTACAGCTGAAACTGCTGCACCCTGGCTCATATCCTCTTGTCTTCACCTCTGATTTCGGTCATGACTGCGCAGTTCCATACAGCCTTCAACTCACCATGGTGGCAGCATTCTACCTCAAGCGCAGGCTACACAATAGCAGTTTCTGTTGTAGGGTACCTCCAATGTTGCAAGTGCCATGGGAATTAGCTTGGCCCACATACATGTGTGCAGCTCAGAAATATAGGGAATTCATATTCCCAGGGGTAACTCATGGGAGCCAATAGATAAATCCTTTTACTTTCCATACTTTGGGAGGACAATTCTGGAAGGTACTTTGCTTCTCAGTAGATTCTGATAGAATCAAGCCCCTACTTTCCTAATGCAACCTCTATAACACACCCTATGTTGGCCATTCCTTTTTCCTAACTCTACCACTGCTGATCCCTGGTATCACCTCCCAAATAAGCTCCCTTGCCTCTGTCTCTACTTTGGGAGAGTCCAAACTAACACAGTAGCCCTTTCTGATTTCACTCTTCTAGCCCTCCAAAGGTTGTATAAACCTTTAATTTCTTGTATTAAAATGTTTCCTATGCCTCAGACCTAGAGTGGCTTCTGTTTTCCTGATCAAACTACGATTAATATGCTGTAGTTATATAATAGTCTATATATTACATCATTTCATTAATCTATTACTCTGTGAATGAGATATTAAGCATGTCTCCATTATTTTACTTTTGTTATCATCAGTACATCGATTTCTATGGAAGACATTACTAGTTGTTTTACCAACAGCCATTCTCTCAATTTCTCTTACTAACAAAAGGCAATTTTGGTTAACCTGACAATGTGTCTGACACAACTCTTAATTTCCTAATCTCTCCTGCAGTTAGGGAAGACACAATTCTGGCTAATTAGAAATGAACAGAAGTCTACTTGGGATTTCTGGGTAAGTTTTGCCTGTCCTCCTGGTCCTTTTCTCTTCCCACTTGGAACAATGGCATGTGATAAACTTGCTATCCTGCAACCACAAAAGGACAATGAGGACAAAAGTCACTGAAGGAGCCCAGGATGTTGATTGCATCATAGAGCCGCCTCGGCAGCCCTAAACATTGGTCTCCTCACTTCTCGTTATGTGAGAAGAAAAAATGTCTATTGTGTTAAGCTGCTGTAATGTCTCTGACACCACTAAGTATAATCCCCTACCCAATACATTGCAAATGTCTTTAAATTTAGAATTATTTCCTTTGACTAGACTCGCAGAAGGAAATTGCCATGTCAAAAGAGGTATAAACATATACAAATTTATGACACATGTTGCTAAATTACTTCCCATGAGGGATACATCAATCTACATGGCCACCATCATCATTTGAAACTGTGTATTCTGGAAAGAAACACTGTATTTGGTTTTTAATTATCTTGCTAACTGCTTTCCATTTTTATTAGCAATCTAATATTCTACTGATAGGTTCCAAAGTCAGATGCTATACAGTGATAAAAAGCTCTTTGGGAGCCCTATTCAAAACATGCTGGTATTTTGCCCACTCAACAAAAGCAGCACGGGCTGGGTGTGGTGACTCATGCCTACAATCCCTGCACTTTGGGAGGCGGAGGCAGGAGGATTGCTTGAGGCCAGGAGTTCAAGACAAGCCTCAGCAACACAGCGAGATCCTTTCTCTACAAAAAATACAAAAATTAGCTGGGTGTGGTGGCACACACCTGTGGTCACAGTTACTTGGAAGCTGAGGCAGAAGGATTGCTTGAGCCCAGGAGTTGGAGGTTGCAGTGAGCTGTGATGATGCCACTGCACTCTGGCAGGGTCAACTGTCTCAAAAAAAAAAAAAAAGTGAGAATTCTTCCACTGCTCCAACTAGACTATAGTGGTCAAGGAAGACATAGAGATGAGCAGATGCAAAATGAAAAGATGACAAAGAGACCAGTGTGGCCCATGGCTTACCAGCTAAAGGATCTGCTGTGTCTGCAAAAGGTGGAGGGAAAGGTTGAAAAGTCCCCTCATCATTCCAAACTAAAGGAATATTATTAGATAACAAAAGAAAAGGGTGGGAATTTTTTATCTGATTGCTCCAGAGCTACTGTGGCCTACAAGAGTGCCAGCATGGAAAGGAAAATTAAGGCAACAGTGGTAAAGTGAAGACCACAACCAAACAGCTGGGCCCACCGTGGTTTGTCAAGCACTATGTCTCTGTGTTCAAAGCTCAGCTTCAGATTATATCTGAGCTCATTTCCCCCCTTTATTGGCAACTGAAGAGTAAAGATCCTTGGCTAAGTAAGTCATCAGAGCACTGCTTCATACCAGAGACTCTTGGAACATCACTCATTCATTTATTTATATTAATTCACTCACTCCCACATTCACACTTTTCCTGCTTGCTTACTACCAATCAGTGGCCCACTACACCCCTGGACTCAAAGAGCTTACCATCTGGCAGTGGTAATGACACGTGCAGTAAAAATGACAACACGAAGCCACTGTAGGTTAGGAACCACAACGGAAATAGTGAATACAGTATGTGCTATTTCAAGAGTTGAAAACAGGAAGAATTTCCTCTAGATGGGCTGACTGGGGGGAATCCTACAGGAAGAAGATGGCAGCTGAGCTGAACATCAAAGGGTAGGTAGGATGTCAAGAGGAATGAGATGAGAAAAGCAATAAATGTGACAGAAGCAAAGTTAGAAGATTTTACATCTTATCCTAGTCTTTCTTATAGGCCTAGGAGATCCTGTACATGTTAAATTGTATGAGCCTCAGTTTGCTTGCCTTTAAAGATGAGAAATAGTATCACCCCTCAGAGATTTCTCATTGCACATATTAAATTAGATAATATATGTGGTATCCTATAGATTATAAAAAGGAATAATTAGGTGTCTACTCTTATTATGATTGTTTTTGGTATTCTTCCGTGCACAGTAAATAGAATTAAAAGTTCAAACGTGGGAAAGTTCAGGGTACGATTGAACAAGTTCGTTCTTCCAAGATTTACGATTATACATAATTTACATAGCAGATTGTTAAATAGTTGTCATCTATTGTCCTTTGCGATACATACATACGCATACACAGCGAGTGTTAGTGCCCTGGGGTCAGGCACTGTATCTAACTACGTCAGTGTATATGGTAGCTATTATGCTACATCCAAATAGGTCTCTGTAATTAAAATTTTTCCATTCTTATTATTTTGGCTATGTTGTATAGGATTAAAGAAGTTACAATATCATGAGTTTGCATTTATAACCAGGAAGATCTAAAGCTTTTAACATAAGAAAGCTGCTTCATGAACAGAAACTTTTCAAAAGAAGACAGAATAATGGCCAAGAAACATATGAAAAAATGCTCAACATCTCTAATCATCAGGGAAATGCAAATCAAAACCGCAATGAGATATCACTTATCTCCAGTGATAATGGCCTTTATCAAAAAGTCACAAAACAATAAATGTTGGCATGGATGCGGAGAGATAGGAACACTCCTACACTGCTGGTGGGACTGCAAACTAGTGCAACCCCTGTGGAAAGCAATATGGAGATACCTGAAAGAGATACAAATAGATCTACCGTTTGATCCAGCAATCCCACTACTGGGCATCTACCCAAAAGAACAAAAGACACTCTATAAAAAAGACGCCTGCACTCGAATGTTTATAGCAGCACAATTCACAATTGCAAAGTTGTGGAAACAACCCAAGTGCC
>CAUYRT010056614.1:0-14328 GCA_963574885.1 Lepilemur ruficaudatus
TTTTGGGACTTCTTGATAAAGGCCATTCTCACTGGGGATAAGAGGTATCTCACTGTGGTTTTGATTTGCCTTTCCCTGATGATTGAGTTGTTGAGCAATGGTGATACAGTACCTCTTGTATTATCCTGGATAGAGCTGGAACCCATTCTACTAAGTGAAGTATCCCGAGAATGGAAAAATAAGCACTACATGTACTCACCAGCAAATCGGTTTTAACTGATCAACACCTAAGTGCACATATAGGAATAACATTCATCGGGTGTTAGGAAGATGGAAGAGGGGAGGAGGGAATGGGTATCTACACACATAATGACTGTGATGTGCACCATCTGGGGGATGGACATGCTTGAAGCTCTGACGGGGGTGGGGTGTGGCAAGGGCAATATGCACAACCTAAACATTTGTAACCCCATAATATGCTGAAATTTAAAAAAATAGTTGAATTGATTAATTTTTGGTTATGGTTGCACTTTTCTGTCTTAATGAAAAAATCCTTTTCTACTCCAAAATAAAAATATCTTCAGCTATATTTTGTTTCCCATATTTTAAAGTTTTATGCCCCAGTGTTCAGTGCTTTTCTGGAAGTCTGGTCTTGAGGCATCACTGCTTTCTGGTATGCCCATTTTTCAGTTACCTCCCCTGATGCTCACTTTTTCAGTCCTGACTCTTGGGCATGCCTGATCTGGCTCCCTGATACAAAAACCTGGGCCTCAGGTTGCTTTGGGCTCAGTTTAGTTGTACATTGTTATCTTGGAGGCTTCCCCAGAGACTTCTCTTCTCTGAGACCAATGGTGCCGCAAACTGCCAGGCATATCATAGGTGTAGCACTTCCAAGTGAGAGGACTCCTTAGGATTTCTAGCCACTCATCTGGAAGTAAACAACTATTGGGTGTATTTCTTTTTTTTCCAGCATATATTGGGGGTACAAATATTTAGGGGTGTATTTATCTTGCTATTTGTAAGAACTCTTTAATTTATTAATGTTATTAACCTTCATTTTGTAATGTAATACCTAATTTTAAAAATTACGATTGCATTTTAGATTTGATATTTTCACATTTTAGTGTGTCATCCAGAAAGCTTTTCTTTATGATATGTCTTTCCTTTGAAACTCAGGAGTCTTTCTCTATACTACTATGTTGTAAATTATTACCTACATTTCACTCTTGTATCCATGTAGATTAATTTTTATGTTTAAATCATTCATTCTTCACATATTTGTTTCAGTGTAATGAAAGAGGGAAAGATCTATATATTTGTCAAATACGCAGACTGATTTTCAAGTAAGTAAATATTAAAAGAAAATCTACTTAGAAATGCCATCTTTATAATATATTCCATCGAGTCTCTTTTAGATTTCTGTTTGGTCCTATGATTCTTCTGTTTATTCTGTCAAGAGTATAACTACCTTCATATCTGGTATGAGAAGTCTTCTCTAATTATTCAGTTCTTTAAATTTTGTTTCTCCTGGCTTGATATATATTTTTGTCTTTTGAAAGAACTTTAAAATTACTTGTCAAGTTCTGAAAAATTCCACTGGGATCTTGTTTCAAATTGCAATAAATTTATAGATCAATTTACAAGAAAAAGTATAGCTTTACAATCTCAAGTGTTCCTATCCAAGAATATCATATATCTCTTCATTAATTCACACTTTCTTTTATGTCTCTCAGTCACATTTTCTCATAAAGTTTCTCCAACTGTCTTGTAAAAATTATTATTAGACATTTCGCAATGATGCTAATGTATTAAGCCTTCATTAGTTATTCAGTAGTACATGAGTTCATGGTCATTGTAAATCATTAAACGATACACACGTGTATGAAACAGAAAGTGAAGGGTCTCTTTGAACCCACTCTACACAAGTAATTAATGGTAATATTATGTGCATATTTCTAGATATTTTCTATATGTGCACACACATACATGTGTGTGCACATATGTGTGTGTAGTTTGGGTATTTTTATTTTTGTTTTTAACAGGAATGGGATAGTAGCTTTTTTATTCTGTAATTTACTTTTTTGTTAACCTGACAGTACACCTTGGAGATATTTTCATAACAATTCATCCAGCTTTACTGTATTTTTTAATCATTGCACACATTTCTAATATATGAATATATCATAATTTATGAAACCATTCTTCTATTGAGATCTATATGAGTTATTTATACTTTCTAGTTTCAGACAACAGCAAAACAAACATCCAAATACAAGTATATTTGTGCTTATCTGCAAATTTTTTCCTAAACTGGATTTTTAGGAAAATAACTTTTGGGTCAAAAGATATCATATTAAATTGATAGTTATATCTAAAAATGATTACTAATGTATAATCTCACCAGCAGTGTTTTGGCACCATTGCTAACACTACACTTATAAGTGAGCAAACTTTGTAATTTATTGTTTTATCTTCTAATTACTAATTATTAAGGAAGTTGAACATTTTTATATATTTTTGGCTACATATGTATTTTCTGCTTATTATCTCTTTATACCACTAGCATTCTTTACTAACTGATTGTTTTCTTGTTAACTTTTATAAGCTTTTATATATTATGCATATGAATTTTCTCCAAGTTAAATGGTAAATAAACATTTTCTTCCACCTTTATTACTATGTTTATGGTATCTTCTGTTTTACAGAAGTTTCAAAATTTATATTATAAAATGTATGTTCATAAGAGAGGCTAGCGCATAGTTTATTTTGCTGCGTTGTTATAATGCTTCAGTTTTTGTGGCAGGGATTTTAACGTCTCATCACAAATAAGCATTTTTCCAATATCTTTTTGCATGTCATTTATCTCTTCCATTTATGTTGTAGTCTTTTCATATTCTTCAGTATGGCGGGGGGCATATTTTATTTTTCTTACTGTTCATGGACATATGTCATCTCTCAGAAAATGTTAAGAAGGATCTCCCACTTTATGTCTTTCCACCCTAGCCCCTGCAGTGAAGATGGTCATGTGCTTTACCCAAAAGCCTTTTTCCTGTTCAATTAATAGAGTTTTACTGTGGTTCAGAAACTATTTATATTGGAATAAGCCATATTACTTTGAAGAAGCTTGACTAGAATAAAAAAGGAATACTTCTTTTAGATTTTCAATTTTTGTTTGTATATGCTTTTTCTCCTACCTGTATTAATATACCTGTAGGAGTGAATTGTTCATCTCTCCTGGTTTATGTCTGCCTCCATTCTCATTCCTTCAGTTGAGATTTTCATGGTGCTCTACTAGAATGTCCTTTATTTACTTCACTCAACATTATACCATTATACTGCCTTCTTTAGAAAAGAAAGTGATTTTTTGGGGGGTGGGGGATGGTGACTCCCTTTGGTGTTAAGCCATTTGCATTATTTGAAATTTGTGATTATATTAAGTAATTCACCTCAGTTTTATCCCTGATGATTTTATAATTTTTATCCCTATTTCATTATTTGCTTTTTTATAATTTCTCTGAAAAGAGTTTGGAAGATGGGTTTTTCAGTTGGTTCTCTTATTTTAATTTTAACATCACTAATCATCAGGGAGATGCAAATCAAAACCACAATGAGATATCACCTAATTCCAGTGAGAATGGCTTTTATCCAAAAGTCCAAAACCAACAGAAAGGAACACTTATACACTGCTGGTGGGACTGCAAACCAATATAATCTCTATGGAAAGTAGTCTGGAGATACTGCAAAGAGCTACAAGTACAATTAGCATTTGATCCAGCAATCCCACAACTGGGCATTTACTCAAAGGAAAAAAAGATATTTTATAAAAAATACACTTGACTCGAATGTTTATAGCAGCGAAATTCATAATTGCAAACATGTGGAAACAACTGAAATGCTCATCAATACATGAGTGAATTAATAAAATGTAGTATGTAGTATATTTATACCACTCAGCCATAAAAAATGGTGAACTAATACTCTTTGTAACAGCCTGGATGAAATTGAAGATGATTCTTCTGAGTGAAGTATCACAAGAACTCATTATTAAATTAGAACTAATTGATCAACACTTATATGCACATATGGTAGTAAAATTCAGCAGAAATCAAGCAGGTGGGAATGGGGTGGAGGAGATGGGTAAATTCACACCTAAAAGGCACAAGGCACATTATCTTGGTGATGGTCTCATGTATAACTTTGACTCAAATGGAACAAAAACAATTCATGTAACTAAAACATTTGTATTCCTGTAATACTCTGACATTAAAATATATACATATGCCATATTTGCACTTATAATTTTTGCTCAACAAACTAGTGTTGCCAGGCACATGATCTCTGCATAATTCAAGGTGCTACATAAACCAGAGACTAGAATAGGTGAAGAAACATGAGGAGATGTTTGTAATAGCATGTAGAATAAAATGATAATCATAAATCTTTAAGATAATTGAAGTTAGAAAAATAAAATTCTGCATAAACTTTCTACTATCTGGGAGACTTTTATTCTCATTTTTAGTTCATTGTATTGTAAACAAAGATTTTTTCTCTAAACTTTGTCCTTTATTTGCTGTTGAAACAGAGCCATACTTTATAACTGTCATCAGCAAGCTTGATAAATCAAGGACGTGCCCTTCACAAACAGGACTTTGTGTAGTTTGAGCTTTCCTGTTTTTAAATAACCTTATTCATTGTAATAGACATACACATATCTGAAGCTCTATTTTATTTGAATATGATATAGCTACTTTGTTAGGATTATACTGTCTTAATGAAACCTAATAAAATGGATACAAATTTAATCTCTAAACTTAAAAAAAATATTATCTCAAGTTAACAGGTATTTATTAAAGAAAAATCTGTCATAATTGGTACAGCGGATCCAAAAGACATGGCTCTTATTCAAAGGACTTTATAATCAGGTTAGCAAGAAACATGTATAATGACATTTATGTGACAAACATATGTAGCACCATATGTAACAATGATGACTCAATGCTGGCTTTTATAAGGAATACACAGTTTTGAGTCTCAGTTTCCCTTCTTTCATGATTAAAATAAATGATGTCTTTATAAAATGCATCTTTATAAATGCAGTAGAGATTGGTTCAGTGTTTGGAAAGTAAACTGCTTTATACCATGGCAAAGGCAATTGAATTTCATTTCTTAAGCAATGGCTTGTTTAATTTTTGTTTCCTTTTCAGACGCTTTTTTGTTTTCACTGTGGACAAAAATAGGTACTTTAACTTTTTATGACCTTTTGTAACACTGGTTATTAATCTTTTTGAGGTCTTAGATCTATCTCTTTGAAAATCTGATACACGTTTTGAACACTTTTCCTCAGAAAAGCACATATGTGCATACACATTTACGACACACTTAGTTTTGCATAAAATAGTAGAGTGTTCATGGAAATCTAGTGATAGTGACTTAGGTTACCATGAATCATATTTTAAATGCTTCTGTCTTAGAAGTGCTTTCCCATACTATTTATATTGTGATATGGATATAGGTGTGTATATAGTGTAAGGGCACGTGTGTGCACATCCATTTACGTATGTCTGAGTGTAGAATACCCAGTTTATTCTGATTATTCTTGCCATCCAGTATTAGCATTTATTCCAAATGTTTCCTTTTAAACATAAAAGGTATTATTATTATTGATAGTTGCAAGGTAATCATTAATACTAACATAAAATAAAATATTATTGTTAATAAATACAATGAATGTGCCAGGTTGGGTTGGTACACCTCCACTTTGTCCTTCTACCTTCTACCAAAGTCTCTCCCAATAGTGTATGGACACATGGCAGTGAACAGTGTTTTCACTTTGACATGTGCTTATAAATTTGAAAAATGATCGGCAATAATCAGTCTCTCTTTTCCCCAACTGGTTCCAGGCATAAGAATTTAATACTTACTTTTCAAGAAGAGCATGGAGGCTATCTCTGATAAAACAAAGATAATAAATCCTAATTAAAAATAGAGTCAAAGTTACTTCCCAGAAAGGCCATTTGGTGTACTCATGACTCATAGCTTAAGTTGCAAGAACCAAAATGTCACAATAGTCAGTGAGGTCCACTGGAAACATAGGAGATAATAGGTTAGGCATATGTAAGATTTGTGCAGGGAATGTTTCACTTCGGGCTTTACAGAATATATTCTTTGTGCCTCTACTGTTTTCTTATTGCACGGTGTAAATCAATAATTGTTTTATTTTTAGTAACTATTTTGTCTCATTTTGCTGTAAAGTTTTTGGTCACAATGAGTTTAAAAGATGCATGTTCAATTTAAAATTAACTATTGAATTTTGCATTCCTAAGATTTTTGATGTTGAATGTATCATTTGTATGTAATGTTTGACAAAAACCATCTGCAATTATCAAAGTAGTATTACAGACCTCATAAAAATAACAGATATAAGTCTGCTGATGAATCATCAATATCTATGTCCAAAGTTGTTATCTATTTTAACAAGACTGCTCCTAACGATGATGAACACTTGCAACTGCTGAAGGTGCATTTACATATCGTCCTGTGAGGCACGACAGTTCATTTAGAGCAGTAACTAAATTAAGTTCGCTACATTTAGATAATCTTGCCCTACAAAACCGATCTCTCACCATCAATCATATTTTGCCAGTTTTCTTGACACTCCCGGGCTAATAGTGTGAGTCCCAGTTTCCTCTCTTTGTAAATTGGAAAAATATATTCCCATTTCATAGGATTTTTGAGTAGATTACATAAAATTGAATTTGTACAATCCCATGTTAGGTCCATAATAGGAATTCAATAAATAGAAACTCTTTCAACTTTGGATTTCAATATCACAGAGCATTGGTAGTGTTCTCGATTTTGTCTTATCTGTCATAATCTTAGAGTTTACTAAAATGCTTAATTTAATATGAGAGTGATAATAATGAATTGTTGCCCTGTGACAAATCATTCACCCTGAAATATTAAAATAAGACTTGTTCTATTTCCTCTGTTGTATTAGGACTGTCAGTAACTATATTTGCATTTGCATTTTTGCTCTTATTATTTGTACTTTGATTAATGATGCCATTTTCTCTTCCAGAGTTTTAACTCTGATATTACCCAGCTCATTTGCTATTTTTGTTAGTGTCTGTAAGAGCTGAAATTTGTTGCTCAGATATGTTTCTTTTGAGAGACTATTATTTTTATGTGTCAGTTTTAGATTATTTATTCATCATTTCATTCTGAAGTTTCTGGCATAATTTTCTCAAGCTTCCCTTACTTTCTGTATGACTTTTACACTCATGTTACATGAATGAGGTTTGTAGAGACCTTAGGAAAAAAACTGCTATGATCAATGGTCATAAAATCAGGTAGGAGGTTAAAAAAAAGAAAAACACTAACTTTTCTGTAAAAACAGTCCAGGAATATAAATTACATACATACTAGTCCAGCCATATTTTGTTCATGCAATAGTAATTGTTAAAGTAGTGACAGAAAGAATTGAACAGACTCACCCTTTAATTATACCAGCTTGCTTTCTATAATAAGGTTTACTAGTAATAATTTATTTAATTCAGCCTTATTTATGTATTTTTGTTGTTGCCGTGATTGCCTTTGGGGTCTTGTCTGTAAATTCTTTGCCTAGGCCAATGTCTATAAAGAGTTTTTCCAACATTTTCTTCTAGAATTCTTATATTATCCTGCTATAGATTTAAGTGTATTATCCACCGTGAGTTGATTTTTCTGAGAGGTGAAAAGTGTGGATTCTGTTTCAGTCTTCTACATGTGGCTATCCAATTTTTCCAGTGCCATTTATATAATAAGTATTCTTTTCCCTAGTATATGTTTTTGTCTGCTTTGTCAAAGATTAGATAGCTATATGAGGATGGTTTTATGTCTGTGTTCTCAGTTCTATTCCATTGATCTATGTTTCTGTTCTTGTGCCAGTATCAAATTAAAAAACTTCTGCACAGCCAAGGAAACTATCACAAGAGCAAATAGACAACCTACAAAATGGGAGAAAATATTGACATTCTACTCATCCTGTAAAGGGTTGATAACTAGAATCTATATAGAACTCAGGAAAATCAGCAAGAAAAAATCAAATAAGCCTATCAAAATGTGGGCAAAGGACATGAACAGAAACTTTTCAAAAGAAGATGAACTAATGGCCAATAACCATATGAAAAAATGCTCAACGTCTCTAATCATCAGGGAAATGCAAATCAAAATTACAATGAGATATCACTTATCTCCAGTCAAAAAATCCCAAAACAATAAATGTTGGCGTGGATGCAGAGAGACGAGAACACTCCTACACTGCTGGTGGGACTGCAAACTAGTACAGCCTCTATGGAAAGCAATGTGGAGATACTTCAAAGAGCTACAAGAAGAGCTGCCATTTGATCCAGGAATCCCATTACTGGGCATCTACCCAAAAGAACAAAGACATTCTATAAAAAAGACATTTACACTAGAATGTTTATAGCAGCACAATTCACAATTGCAAAGATGTGGAAACAACCCAAGTGCCCATCAATACATGGGTGGATTAATAAAATGTGATATATGTATGCCATGGAGTTCTATTCAACCACAAAAAGCAATGATGATCTAGCACCTCTTGTGTTATCCTGGATAGAGCTGAAGCCCATTCTACTAAATGAAGTATCACAAGAATGAAAAAAACAAGCACCACATGTACTCGCCATCAAATTGGTATTAACTGATCAACACTTATGTGCACATATAGTAATAACATTCATCAGATGTCAGGCATACAGGAGGGGTGAGAAGGGGATGGGCATATAAACACCTAATGGGTGCAATGTGCACCATCTGGGTGATGGACATGCTTCAAGCTCTGACTCGGGTGGGGCAAAGGCAATATATGTAACCTAAACATTTGTACCCCCATAATATGCTGAAATAAAAATAAATAAATAAAAATAAAAAATAATTTAATTCAGCCGAAACAGTTGGTTTATGAAATATTATCTGACAAAACTTTGCCTGGTTCTGAAGTGTAATTGTAGCTTTCAAATTCAAAAGGAATCCATTCATTAAATTCTTTTTATCAAGTGTCAGTGATAACAAGACCTTGTTTTTTGACTGAGCACTCCACACTATATATATTAAGAAACTCTTACAAGGAGCTTGGTAGTTTTAAGTTTTCTGTGTTCATTCTGGTTTCTCTGTTGCCTATGTCAAATTTCCTTTTCAGATAATGGCCTTTCATTAACTACTTTTCTTTCTAAGCCAGAAACTGACAAATGTTAGTTTGTTTAATCCTGGGCAGCCTGAACATGACTAGAAATTCTGTTCTAAGTTGGGCCTTCACTCTGATGTGTCAGTTTTCCAATATAAATTTTGCAAAGCCTGTGTCACCTATTTCAAGCATGCACATAACAAGATTAGAGAAACCAAGTGCATTGTATGAAATCAATAGTAATCCTGATTTCTACTTCATACCTCTTCTTAGAGAGTACATTTGGGGAGAATGGTAAATCCTATTATTAAATAAATAATTTTATATTTTAAAAATAATATTGTAGCAGAGGTGGTAAACGTAAGTCAATTTAGAGAATGGATAAATGTAAATGAGAAAATCTACAATCTTGCATTACAGCAAGAACAAGTTTTCAAGGACATAACCAGATATTAGAGATATTAACCAATCCCCAGCTTTTTATTAGCTGATATATTTCAAGCCAGAATAGTACTTACATGCCAACATATCATTTCAAAGATTATTTCAAATTATTTCAAAGATTATGTTTTATGATTATCTTTAGAAATTGATGTTAGCACCTAACATTTGCATATATATCATTCTTTAAATATACTGCTCTTTCTTGTGTTTTGGATTTGAATCAATGAGAAAGCTTTCTAATTAATTGTCATGATGCCTGAATTCTGATTTGCTATAATTACTACCTATCTAACTTCTGCCATCCTACCAAAAAAAAAAAAAAAACATAATAAAAAACTTTTTTCAATTTTTACACAAAAAAAAATAGCATCAGAAATACATTTGTGCATTTTTTCCACAAAATAGATTAATTGAGCACTACCTCACCTTGGGTACACTCCCAGGCCCCCCAGGATGCAGAGCTTAGCTGTTCCATGTCCCAGTCACCTCTCAGAGCCAACTTTTAGATGAGTTAAGAGTTAATATATTTTTTAAAAAAAATTAATGGATACCCAATTGTTTTACATATTTCTGGGGTATATGTGATATTTTGATATACACATACAATGTGTAATGATTAAATCAAAGTAACTGGAATGCCCGGCACCTCAAATATTTATCATTTCTTTGTTTGGAAAATATTTAAAATCCACTCCTCTAGTTATTTTGAAATATATGATAAATTGTTGTTAACTATTATTGCCCAATTATGCTACCAAACACTAGATCTTATTCCTACTAACTGTATATTTGCACCCATTAACTTACCCCTTTTTATGTCCACCTCCTCATTGCCCTCCCAAGCCTCTAGTAGCTATCATTATACTCTTTCCTTCAGAAGATAATTGTTTTGAGCTCTTACATATGAGTGAAAACATGCGACGTTTGTCTATCTGTGCCTGGCTTATTTCACTTACCGTAATGTCCTCCAATTCCATTCATGTACTTGCACATGACAGGATCTGTTCTTTTCATGAGTGAATAATATTCCATTGTGCATATGTACCACATTTTCATTATCCATTCATCCATTAATGGGCACTTAGGTTGATTCCATAATTTGGCTATCGTAAACACTAAACATGAGAGTATAGATGTCTCTTTGATACACTGATTTTATTTCTCTTGGATATATACCCAGCAGTGGGGTTTCTGGATCATTAAGTAGGTCTAAAGTTTTTTGAGGAGCCTCCATATTGTTTTCCATAGTGGCTACACTAATTTACATTTCCACCAACAATGTAAGAGAGACCCCCTTTCTCTGCATCCTAACACCTGCTATTTTTTATCTCTTTGATAAAAGCCATTTTAACTGGTGCAACATCATATTTCATTGTAGTTTTGATTTGAATTTCTATGATGATTAGTGGTGTTGAGTATTTTTTTATGCACCTGTTGGCCATTTGTGTGTATTCTTTTGAGTAATGTCTATTCATTACTTTACCCATTTTTAAATCAGACTATTTATTTATTTATTGCTATTCAGTTGTTTGAGTTATTTATATATTCTTGTTGGCAGTATCATTGGATAGATAGTTTGCAAATATTTTCTTCCATATATAGGTTGCTCTTCACTTTGTTGATTATTTCCTTTGCTGTGCAAAGCTTTTTTGCTTGATGTGATCCTATTTGTCCATTTTTGCTTTGGCTGTCTGTGCTTTTGAGATCTGACTCAAGAAATGTTTGTTCAGACCAATATCCTGAAGACTTTTCCAACGTTTTCTTCTAGTATTTTTATAGTTTCAGGTCTTGCATTCAAGTCTTTACTCCATTTTGATTTGAGATTTTTTAATGGTGAAAGATAAGGGTCTTGTTTCATTCTTCATATGGATATCAAATTGTCCTGGCACCATTTGTTAACGAGACTGTTAAGTCATTCTTTGGTTGAGTTGTTCGACTTTTATTTGGTGGACACTCTTAATCACTCACAATGTAGCCATCATCTGATTTGGAATTACAGTTTCACCACTTGCTAAGTGAGTAAATTGGAAGAAATTACTTATTTGTGTCTGTTTCCTCATTTGTGCAATGGAGATCATATGGAGGGCCTACCTCTCTAGGTTTTCTGTGATGTTTGAGTTAATCCACATACAGTGTTTGGAACTGTGCATTGTACCAGTCAAGTGCCTACTAAATAGTAATTAACATAATCAATACTATATGTTCATTTTAATCACTTAATAATGCCTACTTTACCTTTATAATTAGAAATTGAACATTTCCCTTACAAATGGCAGATATATAAAACCTTCCTTTGCCTAGTTAGTCCCTACTATTAATCATCATCCCAAGTCTCTATTCTCCTCAGTAAGGGCATAACTTCACTTAATTGAATAAACTCTTTATTTCTTATCTGGACCCTTTCTTGCGTGCGTGTGGAGATCGTGAACTAGCTTCTGAAAACTGATAATAAGTTCACCTTTATGAGTAGTAGCCTGGTAGCATACTAATAGTAGATACCATAAACATTTAGTAAACATTTTTTTATTCACTCAACAAATGTTATTGGAGAACCTATTATGAGTCAGATACCACTCGGAATTTCGGATACAGAGATAAACAGCATATAATTTCTCTGCTAAAAAGGCTTGTAGTGCAGTGGGAGGCTGGATCTATATATAATTAAGTGTGAAAGACTATTACAAATTCTATGTTATGTTTTTGGAAAGAATGGTGAGTGCAAAGGAAATGTTCGTCAATCAATTTAGGATTTTCCTTTAGGATCGGAACAAGTCTGACAAAATCTATTCATAGCATAAGCAGTGAGAAAAACAGGTCTGATACTCAGGTATAACAATTGGAGTTTAGAGATGAGGTAGTGACCCAGGTATCACCATGTGAGCAGAAGGTTAAATTCTGATTGAGCCAAGACTGGAAGTTGAACCCATGTACATGGAGTTGTAATTATTTGTGTCCAGTCTTTACTGTGTCAGATTAAGATTGGTTTGGGGGCCATAAAGCAGGATAAGCCAGAGTATAGGATCAAATAATTTCTGCTGTAGAGAAAGGGGTGTAGAGATGTGAAATCTGGATGAATTTGTTTCTAATGTCCTGAATGGAGTTTCTTTTCACCCTGACAATATTCATGACAATGAAGAAGCAGTGAAGTTCTAACTTCACTGCCACGATATCATTCTTCATGATATCCTTTTAAAATGTTTATTACATCCTATGTCAGATTGAGAAATTGTTCTTAAGCTATATACTTGCTATATAATTTTACTATTATTCTGGATAATGAAGGAAATTGAAATGCTATTGGATGAGAGGAAAGGTATTAATAGCAACTCAACCCAAATAATTGCTGGTAACCTTTAGCTTCCCAAGGTTTGTCTTGAATTAAAATGAAGGAATATACATATAATATATAATTTTATATTTGTATATAATGTACACTTATATATAATTATAAATATATTAAACATTATTTTGTATGTATATACACATGCACATTTATATATATTAACATGACATATACACATTTTCTCTATTTTCCATACACAACTAAAAAATTAGTGTCACCCAAAAGACAACCAGGATGGCTAAATAGTAGAAAGGAGAGCTTTATTGGCAATATCAGTTTGCAAACTGGGAAGACATAGTCTCTAGCATGGACTGCAAGTGTTCTCTCTCTTCAAAGAGTGAAAAGGCAGGTCGGGTTTTATACCTCACAGGGTGTGTATTACATATTAGAGTCATACATATTCAACAGGTTTTGGAGGAAAGCAATACATTTTCATGAGGGGGTCCAGGGTATGCACAATGGATAAATATACATCCCATATTTACTTTGAGGCAGAGTTTTAGAATTAAAATGAGGTAGAATTTAGCTTTTTACATCAACAGGTGAACAATAGTTACAAAGACAGTTTGTGTACTGTCTATAAACTGGATGAAACTGGCTTGAGATCTATAGTTGCTTTTCAGAATAAAATGTTGTAAGTCTGGTCCTCTGACCAATCAGAGCTGTAGTGGTCTGAGTTATAAATCAGAGTTAGGAAGGGTCTGACAATTTGCCTGATAGCTCCCATTGTTAGGAAGTTTGGCGAGGGTGTGGTTTTTCTCATAGCCATAGGAATTTAGGAAGTTGCCATGCTAGCCCTACTCCCTGAACCCTCAGCCCATAGTAACCCTTGTTACTTTACCTTTAGTGTCCATCTTAGTTGGTAAAGGGGCATCTATTTTGGTCTCTCAGATCGCAATATGTTTTTTTCTTTGTATAACAATCACATTTAAATGAGGCTATTTATTACTTGGCAATTTAAAAATTCAACTCTAACACAGTAACTTCAGTAGCTCCTATCTCTATCTCCAATAATTAAACATAAAACATTTCATAGGAGTTTGAAGTTTTAACTTTGAAAAGGAAACGTTTTTATCGTTTAAAGTTATAATTAACCTATGTGCTCTTTGTTTCTAAAAATCAGTTAAATTTGCAATCATTTACACAGTTTTTTGAACTTCACACTTCAACTCTGTGCAGGCTTCTGCTTCATAAAATATGAATAAGAGTTTGTGTAATTTATATTTTCCAAATGATAGAAAAGAAGTTCACTCTTTGGTCATGTTTTTTCAGAAATCTAATATCTTGTATGAGACCATATCATAAAATAATTTCCACTTCTTAATTTTTATTTTCTGGGTTAAGTTTTTATTTCTTAGAAAGTTTTCTCAAAGTATAGGAGATATATATATACACACACACACATATACTATAT